>LNAC01000211.1:1039708-1114807 GCA_002007465.1 Ailurus styani
GAAAGCAGAGGCTTTAACCCACTGAGCCACCCAGGCGCCCAGGGAGCCTGCTTCTTCCTCTCTCTCTGTCTGCCTCTCAGCCTACTTGTGATCTCTCTCCCTCTGTGAAATAAATAAATAAAATCTTAAAAAAAAAAAGAAAGAAAGAAATCTCCTTAGTACTAATGGGATGGCTTGAATTGCTTCTGGTGAGCTATCCAAGAGTTGTGAGAATTTTAATAGATGTGATAATTCGATTATTTTTTTTAAAAAATCACTGATCACAAATCACCATGCCAAATATAATAATGAAAATCTTGAAATATTGCAAGAATTACCAAAATGTGACACAGAAACACAAAGTGAGCAAATGTTGTTGGAAAAATGGCGCCAACAGACTTGTTTGATGCAGTGCTGCCACAGACCATCAATTAGTAAAAAAAAAAAAAAAAACCCACACATAGTATCTGCAAAGTGCAATAAAGCAAAGTGCAGTAAAGCAAATGCAATAAAACGAGGTAACCCTGTACGTGGCGGTAGGAGAAGAGAGAAATAGGCAAGGCGCACCAACACTTAAGTGACTAGGATACTAAGTAATGCATCATTTCTGCTCACAATCCCATCCACTAAGACTCAGTCACATAGATCCAATCCAACTGCAAGAAAACTGAGAGATGGAGGGGTGCACATGAACAATTAGTGAGTCCAAAATCTCTGCCACGTACACTGTGCCTGTCCTTTGCTTCTCTTTCCACCTCTCTCTCACCTGCCTACTTCTTTTCCTAGTAAACACCTTGTCATCTTCCAGACTCTGATCAAATGTCACCTTCCTCGTTTCTTCAGATAGTGAACTCCCCTACGCTGCTGTAGGTTTTAATATAAATATCTACTGCTCACATATTATCCCCCTTTAAAATTATTTGCCTGTACACCTAACTCCAATTCAGAAGCCAAGAAGAATATCTTTCTCATCAGTGACTTCTCACCTCCTAGCACCATGCTAGGTTCCTATACACACACAGTACGTATTTCATATGTGAATGAAGGAATGAATGAATGAGTTCACCAACAAGCATTATTGAATGATTTGCCCATGAAAGCAAAAACAAACAAAGAGGATTAACTTTCTCATGTGTCCTTATCATGGTTCTGCGTTACTAGTTAAAGATGCAACTACTTCTGGTAAAGCAGCTCTCAGTAAAGGATGATGCCTGGACCAAATATATTAAAGTGGAAAACATCTAAAAGAGCCACATGATTAAAGGGTACCCTGTAAGTTTAAAATGACATAATATTCTGATTCTGGAAGTGGAAGACTTGAAGAGTTTCCAGCTGGGAACAGGCATTGTTGCTGAGATGTGCTGTCCTCGGGCTTTCCTCTGAGAAAATGGGAGATGTAGACAGTGGTGCAAATGTTTCCAGGCGGCCAGCCAAGTTAGTAATCCCAGGCCTGTGTGTGTGTCGTGAGACTGACTGTCCTCTCTCAGGCTGACATTCGAGTCCCCTCCCATGTCCGACCATGTCTGTCTTATAGCTTTAAAATAAAAAGGCCAAATGCAGAACAAGTCGGCGGAGTCCATCCTATTTCCAAAGCAGAGAAGCCTCGGGTACTGGAAAAGTCTCTACCTCACATTTCTGGTGGCCTGTTGCATTTTGACCGAGGTTAGGTAACCATAACAAAAAGCAAAACGAATGACTTCAGGGAAAAGTTGGCCCGGGGCAAAGCCAAGAGGTATGATATTTCTGTTGGATTACAATCAACAGAAGCCCTTAAACTGATGTCCTATTGTTCAGAATTCCAGAGATAAGTGTAATACATTTAAGGACTTTTAAAGATTTTTTTCAAGTTGTTGATACTTCAGTTGAACAGTTACCTTGCTGCCTGGCTTTTATCCACCACCACCACCCCCCCCCCACCGCCCCAAAGAGTTCATTAAGGAATCTTAGTCAGGAATCAGGGGCTAGTGTAAAACAGCTGCCTTTTTATCAGTGCCCCACGATTTACAAGTTCACCATTTTCCTGGGAGGATCCAGACTCGTATTCGCTGAGACTCTCCTAAACACGTCTCTCAGTGAGACCCTCCCATTAGCACTGAACATTCCAGCAGACTGACTGACTAGCTGTGGGCAACATCTCATCTCGCTGACAAAATCTGCCATCGGCCTCGATTAGTCCGGAGAGCCAGTCTCATCGGGAAAGCTCCATGACAAATCTACTTCTGGCGCCCGCGTGAAAGCTCGGCCATGAGGACCACAGTCAAAATACATCTGAGTTCTGGACCCGTGTGAAAACTTATCACTGAAGTAGACTCCTTGCTGAGGGACGGAAGCTGCCCTGCGCTGAGGGTGAAAATTGGTTCCGTCGGGGAAAGCTTCAAAGCCGTTTCAGCCATTAAAATGTGACTGGACGTATCAGGAAAGCAGGAGGGGTTGAAGCTTCGTGTGGGGACGCCATGGGGAGCTGGTAAAGAACTCGCTCCAGAAAATGGCCAGGTGACCGGGCCTTCCTTCTCGGGAGCAAAACCACTGGGGCCAGAGTCTCATTACCGTTCGGTTGTCTGCCTTACCAATTACTGGTGTATTTACCCTGTTCAGACTCACTCCATGTCAAAAATTAATAATGCCAATGTGAACTGCCAGTCTGAGCGGAGGCTTGCTACCCAGAAGGAAAATAACGATTCTATAGTCTTGAATCTAGAAGGCACTTTAAATGTCTCAGAATGAGAAACAGAAGCTGCTGGAAAGCTTCATGGAACAAGCATGCTCACGCTACCCCATGCAATAAGGGGGGCTCGCTCTGGGTGGTCGATCTCCAGGTGCAGTCAGGCCAGCAGCAGCCACGTCCCTCACCGTGTTAGAAATGCAGAGTCTCAGGCCCCCACCGAGACCTCCAGATCCCGAAACTCTGGCCGGATGGCCCAGCAATCTGTGTTTAAGGAGCCTCTGGGTGATTCTGAAGGCAGCTCAAGTCAGCCAACCGTTGCTCTGTAGAATACGGAGGGATCCTCACAGGCAGCCGCTAATTCAGTCACCCACTCAACTGACAACCTGATGGGAAGTCTTGCAATCTTGCTGTCCTTCCATCCCATTCCATCTAGAAAAGGGCTGTCATTTCAAACACTGTGGTCCCTAACCCGCTGCCTCGCCCATGCCCTTGGCCGGATGGATGATCAGAACGACCTGTGCTGAGCCCCTTGTTTCTTCTCCAAAGGCTCCAGTATTGCCAAGATGTACTCTGACCTCGTTTTGTATAAATCTAGGTCGTCTGAGGAAATGAACAGAGCACGGATGTTTTGTTCTGTTTTGTTTTTTAATTCTTCCTGGGCTTGGGGATGGACAAAACGAACAGTTTCGAGACGACAGTCCATCTAGATCAGGGGCTGGCCAAATCCAGCTGCCTGCCTATTTCTGTAAATCAAGTTTTACTGGAGCACAGCCACGCTCACTCGTTACACAGTGTCTAAGGTCGACCTCCAAGCTACACCAGCAAGGTCGAAGACTTGTGACAGAGACCCAGAGGCCAGCGAAGCCTAAAATACTTACTCTTTGACCCTTTTCAGCAAACATTTTCAGACCACAGACCAAGATGCATAATCAGCCCACGTTGGATAGGAACTGAGAACAAGAGGCGGCAGGCATGGGGTCCTGAGCTGGGAGGAGCAGGGGCTTCAGGGACAAGAGCGGAGGGGCCTCTGCAGGGAGAGCACAGTGTGCAGGTGCCTGGGAGCCCCGGGCCTGAGTGCAGGGACAGGGACAGGGCCCCCAAAGGACAATCTGAATTGTAAAAAGGCCCTCTGATGATTCTGCACGAACTAGTTCACGGACCACACTTTGAGAAATGTAGAATGACCTGGCTGTTCAGATATATAAAGATACAAGCATATCCTGGCACTCTTATAAAGTTCATCAAATAAAAATCTGGTCTAAATCCCACAATTGCAGCTGTGACTTTTCTGTACTTTCTAACAAATTTGGCACAGGGGTGGGAGCATAAATTCAAACTTCCAAGCTAGTTCAATTAATTTAGCCTAGAATGTGTGTGATTTCTCATTTAACATTCTTCTCTAAATTTATACTGCTAATATTCCAACTCTATACTTGTAAAGATAATTTTAAATTTATAGAACCTAACTTCCAAAAGACCAGAAAGCTAAACAGAGTTTTAACTTGTACCACCGCATAAACAAATCCTTATTCCAAATGGAACCTTTAGGAATTTTGGAATTAGGAAGTTCTAATCTCTCAAAAAAGCAGACAGGCAGATGGCTTGCACACATCAAGGGAATTTTCAGGGTATATTGAAAAAACTGACTGATACCTCTATGGTAACAAAGGAAATTTCAAAAATTGTCAACTTTATAAACAAATGCAAAATTGTTTAGAATTCCAGAATTTGTCTAAAAATAACTTTTGTTCTAAAACTAAGGTATTTTGGGGGGCACCTGACTCAGTGGGTTAAGCCTCTGCCTTTGGCTCAGGTCATGATCTCAGGGTCCTGGGATCGAGCCCCACATCAGGCTCTCTGCTCAGTAGGAAGCCTGCTTTCCCCTCTGGCTCTGCCTGCCTCTCTGCCTACTTGTGATCTCTCTCTCTCTCTCTCTCTGTCAAATAAATAAATAAAATCTTTAAAAAAGGGCGCCTGGGTGGCTCAGTGGGTTAAAGCCGCTGCCTTCGGCTCAGGTCATGATCCCAGGGTCCTGGGATCGAGGCCTGCATGGGGCTCTCTGCTCAGCAGGGAGCCTGCTTCCTCCTCTCTCCTCTCTCTCTGCCTGCCTCTCTGCCTACTTGTAATCTCTCTCTCTGTGTCAAAATGACTAAATAAAAATCTTTAATAAAAAAAATCTTTAAAAAATAAAAAATAAAAATAAGGTATTTTTAATGCTTTCTTTTTAGTGTAAAAGCTACATAGAAAATACACAAAACAGTAAAGAAAACCTACCCATGATCCCATCATCCTAACACATCCACTGTTACTAAAAAGAAAAAACCATTGGGTGCCTGGGTGGCTCAGTCAGTTAAGCATCTGTCTTCAGCTCAGGTCATGATCCCCAGGGTCCTGGGATCAAGTCCTGCATCCGGCTCCTTGCTCAGCGAGGAAGGAGCTGCTTCTCCTTCTGCCCCTGCCTGCTGCTCCCCCTGCTTGTGTGTGCGCTCTCGCTCTCCCTCTCTCGCTCTCTCTCGGTGACAAATAAATAAATAAAATCTTTTAAAAAAATTTGTTGAAGAGGTAATAAAACCTCAAAGATCAGTGATAACAGGTAACCAAGACCCAACTAAGTATTAGTTCCTCTTTGTATTATCAACATGCCCTCCACAGAGTCCTCTCCTACCTCAGCCTTCAAGATCCACTCCCATATCTTTCTTCTGTTCTATTCCTTTTCCCTGATTTCTCTGTCTTCCTTTCTTAATTGGTAATAATTGGTATAAATTACAGCTAACATTTACTGAACCTTGTGCTGGGCACTTTACATGAATTATTTCATTTAGTCCCAAGAACTCTGTCTGTAGATACTATGATATCCTCATGTTACCAATGAGATTCTGGAAGTGGTATGACAAATTGTTGTTATGGTTCCAAATTTGGTCACAACTCCCTATATGCCTGCCAGTTCAAGAAGTAGAGTCTGGGCTTGGTCAGATGACTTGCTTTAGTCAATGAGACAGTATCAAATGTGATACAAGTCAAGGTTTGAAAGACACTTACTTGCTGGTCAGATCTTACCCTCTCTTGCTGCTGGGAACTTTCAGCCACCATGTAAAGAAACTCAGGATAGTTTGTTAGATGAAACAAAATAACATGGGGGAGAGCATCCCACCCAAGGCCCCAGACATACATGTGAGCCTAGCAGAGACTATGAAGAACAAAAATAAGTCATCCCAGCTCAACCCAGTTGAATTGTCAACCCATCAAATCATGAGTAAATACATGATGATTTTTTAAGCCACTAAATTTGGATAGTTTGTTACACAGTCAAAGATAACCAACACAAGCAGTCTGCCCAAAGTCACACAGGCAGGACTAAAAATCAGACCTAGGTCTTTACGCTGGAGCCCAAGTGCTTAACCTCATGTTATATTGTGGAACTCCCATGAATCTAGTCAGTACCATGGGCAGAGTCAATGCTCAATAGTGATACAGTGTCCCCTTAAAGATAACAATAATAATGAGTTATCTGTCAAGATGGGCCCATCCCACATGTTGCCATTAGTAGCTCATTTCTACATTCAGACCAGAGGCACCTGGGAAATAATTAGCGGCAGCATTGCTGTCCTCCTATAACAAATTTGAGGGCAACTCTTTATTTTTGCTAAAGTTAAACAGTTTGTGGCAACAAATGTTACTTATACTTTTCTAGGAATAGAAATGTATTTACTTTTAATCAGTTGGGGACTCATTAGTGAGGCTGTCTTTATCTCCCTGAGCCTTTGCCTTCTTAGCTTGGTTTGGGGTTGTTGTTTTTTTGTTCGGTTTCTTTTGGGGGGGGGGCAGTTCTTTGGTTTTTTTGTTTTGTTTTTGGACCTGTATTAGTGTTTTGTTTGTTTCAACAGAACTCCCTGAAATAAACTCTAATGGGCTGAACAAATCAGAAGAGAAACAATGTCAATTGCAACATAGGACTCAACCTTATAACCTATTTTTCTTCACAATCCTTTCCCATGCCTAATAGAAATGAATGAATAACTGATTATTGAAAGTAAAAAGGCTATTACCCAATTAATCTTGAGCTGTTTGAACCATTAATCTGCTGATAAACTACTAATAATGAGAAATTCTGGAAAAGACTGTACACCAAAGCATTTCTCAGAAACACAAAGCTTTTAAAATATTTTTCCACAATATAATAGACTCTTAAAAGATCTGTAGATGTAAGAATCAAGAAAATAAAATATTTTGATGCATAATAAACAGAGGTCATGTAGAAAGGCAAATATGGAAGAGATCAGTTCTAGCTTTTTCCTCTTACTTTCCCTACCTATAAGATTGGTCTTGTGTGGAACGAACAGCAGTAGTGTTTTCAGATAGTATGGCTTAGAAAAAGTTTTTCTTTGAAATTCCAGTGCTTCTTAAGGAGTTATTAATTCAGGGTGTGCCCAGAATTCTACCATCCACCCCCCACAACACACACACACACACATACACTCTCTCTCACTCACTCACTTTCAATGGCACCTGTCACCTGCAGACAGCTTGCCTTGGCCCCAGCCTGATTAGAGGAGCCAGTTCGGGGGGGTGGAGGGGGCACGGATCTTCCTCATTAGTAAATGAAGTGTAGCACAGTCTGTAGCTCTGGGCTCATTGTCTAGTGTACCTTGGAGATGGATTTAGGCAACCAAGCACTTCTGGGAGCATCTGGTCAGGGATTCCCTGCTTATCCCCTGTGTATGCTCTAACCCTCTTCCCTGGTTTCTGGGGTCCAGTTTTTCCTCTGGTTCTCAGGGAGGAACTATAGTCTATCCCTGCAGCACAGCTAGGAGGCTGAAGCCTGGCCTCTCACTGGGCTCTTGAGGCCTGGAGCCGGTCTTCACTTCATTCTTGCACATTATCTCCAGTTTACTTTTGCATGACCTAGATGAGCTCCCATCAGACGGTAAGAGCGGCCATCCCCCAGAAGTCTTTCTTTTCCCATTATACCCTCTCCCTGGATTTTTATGCACATCTGCCAAGACTTACATATGTTTAACCCACTGGGATCCAGGATGCTGGACAGTCAGTCCTTCCCTGGGAAGAAAGTTGGGAATGGCTCCATGGAAATTTCCCCTGGCTTCTTATCTGTGCTGGTTCCAGCAATTCTAGACTCATCCACTTCTACATGGCCTAGAGGGGGAAATGCTGCCCCATTTCAGGGGGAGAACTCTGTTTAGAAACCCTAAGGGCCATGAAGATAGCTTAATGTGAGTGAACCACCCCAGAATGTCATTAAGAAAAGAGTATTATTTAGTCTTGCTTCCTTATCCAGTTTTCTCTGTCAATTCCCAAGAAGAAAAGGCCATTAGGGCAAGGAAGAAACTGACTTTTTTCTTCTAGATTTTGACCGAAAGTTTTTCATCTGAGACCCTTCTCATCACGTGCCTATTTGTTTCTCCAGAGCTCCCTCTGCAGCAGCACACATGAGAAAGTAATAGCTTCGTGTGGAATCTGCACCACGCTGCATTACAAGATTGCATCCCTCACATTTCCTCCATCTCTACCTAATATCTTATCATATATCTAAAGGAAGGGCATAGCTTTCAAAGACTTATTTGTAAAATTTGTACCTCATAAGCAGATTGCAATTAAAATTGGCTATTTTAAAGGGAGATCGTTGTATTGTTAGAGATGAATCCATTATTCTTACCAAGTTTCCTACCTTTTCCTAGTGTCATTCAGGAGAAGATGAATGAGATCAGTTTGGCTGTTGAAATACCCAATGCCACTGTGTTTTGGCAGATTCTTTACACCTCGAAACCCAGAACCTGGGACCTTTTCCTCAATCATAAACCATAAAATAACCAAGAACCCATGAAGTGTACCTTGGTTCTTCTCAGTGAAGTGTACCTTGGCACTATCAGAAACTCTTTCTTAGAGACACATTTTCTTTTAAGCTTGATTTCCATGGAAGGATGCGCCCTAGGCAATGTGCTGTTGGAATCCATTCAGTACCATGTTTGCCTGCAAAAGGGCATTTACTCTTGACATTTTTGAAGATATTCATTTTACAACCCAATTTTCACACTCAAATAATCACCGTCTGTGTTGTCCAGTGGAAGGCAAGTGCGAGTTACTTCCCCCTGCGTTTTGTTTTCCTTCCTTTTGTTTATTTTGTTTTGTGTGAAGTGGTGGCAGCATAATTAAACTTACTATTCCCTTTCTAAGTACTGTTGCTTTCTATAAAAAGAGGCAGAGAGAGAGAAGGGGAGAGAAGAAGGATACCTGGTAAGGAATAAGATGCATTTAACCCCCAGCAAGTTTTTCTTGCAAGGCATTATCATTACCAGTACCTCAACATTATCATAATTGTGCTGTGCTGTTGTACCACTTTTGTTCCGCATTTCACCCAAATCCGCCAAGTCAGAAAGAAACTTCACTCCTAATCCCAAACTAGATTCTTTGATGTCTGAAAGCCAACTTAGTCTATGTATTATAGTTGGGTTATAACTCAGTACACTTTAAAAATACTCTACTCTAGTGGCATGTTAATTTTGTAATATTCCTGGGTTCTCCTAATCGGAGGAATACATCTCCAGAGGAAGAAGCAACAGATACCTTTAGGAGCCCCTAAAGTTCTGTACTCCCCCTCTTGTAACACTCACCACATAAACAATGCTTTGTTCTTACTACCTATTAAGTCCTATTATAGCTCATACCATGTCTGTTTTGTCTACTCCTGGAGGGACTGGGCCTCTTCACATTATATTTGGCACTTTCAACGTGCCCATAAGCCTTTATTAATTGAATTAAGTCAATGAACGAATGTTGACTTTTCTTCTTTTTCTTGCATAAAAGGGAATCTGAGTTCTGAGCCCATCATCCCATAAAAATCTCCATCACAAGAATTATTACCCCTCAAAAACCAAAAAAAAGAGAGAGAGAGAGAGAGAGAGAGAGAGAGAGAGAGACCACTCAAAATATATTTTGTATAAAAGTCAGAATGGCTCCCTGAAAAAAATACATCTTTTATATTAGAGTTTATACTGAAAAAAAAATTAGTGTGGAAAAATAGATATGCAAAGCAATTAGCGAGTTCCATGAAACTTTCCTGTCTCAGCTGGTTTGACAATATTAAGGCTCGCTCTGGTCAAGAATATTTTTCAATAGACTGGTGCTCATTTTCAGTTAACACAAGCTGAACAGAAAAGAGCAAATATAAAATTCAGTCTATTACCGCTCCACATGAAGTATTTCCAGGACTTGGTGACCCTCACACAGTAAACACATACAACACCAAGGTGGTCAGGACGCAGATGGAACCTGTGTGGGCTGGTAGTGGGATAACACAGTTTGTCTCCACAGGTGAGAGCAAGCGCCAATGGGAGTAAATACCGCATGTCTCTAAATTTAAACTGAACACCTATTAAGAGCTCTGTTTTGATCTTTGTTGGAGGAAACAAAGATGGTGGACAACCGGAATAAGCAAGTACCTCTCTGTTCTCTGAGAGGCCAGCGTGTTTCAGACCACAGATTGCTCCATTTTGATGGACCCCTGTGTGAGCACATCTGGAGAGGAAGAGCAGTTTAACATCTGTACTCCTGAAAATGAGAGTTATTGTGGAAACCACATCAGTGACCACACATGGGTTTCTATTAGTAACCCACATGACTTATTTTAACTACTATTTTTACTGTCTTAGACCTAGGTTAGGATTTTCCTCACAAAAGCAAATTCCCGTGATAGATAGTTATCAGGTCTCTAAGTAGGACTTCCGTAGGTCCTGGCTAAATCTGGAAAAGCATAAAAGATCCAAATTCACTGGAATTTGTAGCAGCCTTTCATCAGACACAAGCTAATGCCCCAGTTCATAAAGTTGAGACTCATGCTCCACTCACACTAGATGAGCGTGTAACACAGAGACTCACAAGATCGACCTCCATCATCTCTGCAACAAGAAAGACATCAGAGAAAACACACTAGTGCTCTCGGATTTGAAAACGCAGATTCGTATCACAAAGAGGGGCTCCATTTGCCAATTTTTATATGCCATTTTACTGGCAAGATGAGGCAAAGGTGAATCAATACAAACATGAAAATAACCACAGGTCCTTGAATCATGGTCTGGTGGTTTCAATGGCCTTCTAGGACGTTCTCCACCATCTTGGGCCATGAAGGTTCACAGAAAAATATCTATGCTCTTTTCTTGGATGAATGATTAATTCATTTAAGACATAAAAATCAGGAGTGGCTGGGTGGCTCAGTCTCTCGGGCATCAGGCTCTTAATCTCGGCTCAGGGCTCGATCTCATGGTCATGAATTCAAGCCCCGTGTTGGGCTCCATGCTGTGTGTGGAGTCTACTTTAAAAAAAAAAAAAGATATAAAACTTGGACACTATCCTATTAGTGTATTAGGGGCATGCTGGCCATCATGACGAATAAGCCCCCAAATTTTAGTGGCCTGACACAGGAGAATTTGTTTCCCATCTACCTAACAGTCTGATGAGCATTTTCTTGGTTATTCAGGGGTTTTCTTCCATGTGATGTTTAGGAATTCAGGTCCTCCCATCTGTCTTGCCACCATCCACTAGGCCTTTGGAGGCCTCTGCTTCCAGCCAGGGGAGGAAGAAAAGATCATTGTGAAAACCCTATCTATCTATATCTATGTATCTATCTATATATATACACATATATATGTATGTATGTATATATATACACACGTGCACACACATTCATATACGTGTGTGTGTGTGTGTGTGCGTCTGCTTTACTCATGTTTTATTGAAGAAAACAAGTCACCCAGCCACTTGTGGAAGCAAGNATATCTATCTATATATATACACATATATATGTATGTATGTATATATATACACACGCACACACACATTCATATACGTGTGTGTGTGTGTGTGTGTGTGCGCGCGTCTGCTTTACTCATGTTTTATTGAAGAAAACAAGTCACCCAGCCACTTGTGGAAGCAAGAAAAGCCAGAGAGGGACAACTCCACATTATCAAAGGAGGGACATCAACATTATTTTGCTAGACCATCTATGCTACTGGTTTCCTCATTAATTCCCAAGAGATTTAACTTTTGGCGGGGTCATTTGAGGGCAGAGAGGAAGTCGACTCTAGGCTTGGTACACCCTCCATTCCTCCGCCCACAGAATGTCTCGGGGACCAGATTCATTTGGAAACTGGTCGTCGAAGTAATGCTTCAGAAAGTGGTCAAATGTCCAAATGTACCTTGACCAATTTCTGTTGGCTGCTCTTCAGAACTCTGGAATAACTGCTGTAGCTAAGGTTATGCATTTTACATTGTTCTATACCTGAGCTTGGAAGCTCTTGCAGTGAATGCATCCTGCAAGTAAAAAAGGGATCATTAGTTATTGGTTCAGGGTAGCTATAAAGAAAAGGTACTTGCTTTTACTCGTTTCCACAAAAGAGCTTCTCAAACCCTAATGTCACTTGGCCCAATTAAACATATAAATGGCAAGGGGCCAAGTTAATTATAGCTCTAGGGATTGGACTAGGCCAGGCTAGAAACAGAGTAACAGGAAGAATGGCCAAAGCTTACACTTTGCTTTGAATCCAAACAAAGCCTTTGCCTTCACTTGCCCTTAAGGGGAATATTCTGATCTGGATGTAAGGTAGAAGCGTCCTGAAGAGCTTTGGCTCTTGATCCTTATTATGGAAAAATTGGATGAATATTAACCAAACCTGAAAAGAGGGTGAGCTGCAATAAGACTCATTATAGTGTACTGAGAGGCAGATGCAAAATGTTAGCCGTTCAAACTCTTTACGTCCCACAAGAAAGGTCACAAAATAGAGAGTTTCCAAGCGAGCCACTCTCCTAGGAAAATCTCCTAGGAAAAGTGCAATGATATATAAGCGATATTTGCATTTAAGCAAATGCTGATCCTTTCCATCTGGCTAGACACTCTTAGAAAGCATCTTGGAAGATCTGCCCCTCCCCCCTTCTGCTAATTAGGCCGCTCTATGCACCAAGAGCTCTGCCCTGGAGGAGTGTCAGCAAAGCAGTCAGTGCGTCCAGATGTGGACACTTCCTTAAAGGTGAAGTACAACAGGCGGAAAAGATTAATCTGCAATGCACTGAAGTCAGACTCCGGGTAACCCAGCGATGTGTTAAATGAAAAGGAAAAGATGCTGTTGAATTTTATCTCCAAGTGGTGTCATTATTTCCAACTAACTTAACTCCTTCAGGCAACCCAGATAGTTTGTTTTCCTGAAGCCCTTTTCTCGACGTCGCACACGCCCTCCTCTTGCTAGACCCTGGAGAGGAATGACAGCAGCTGAAAAAACATTCCATCCCGGGGAAAGGGAAAGAAGGGCTGGTGATTACTGAGCCGGCAAGGCTGGCAGGTCGTCACACGAGGCGCGGGGCTCAGGCTGCATCCAGAGAAAGGGGCCTGGGGTTGGGGGCAAAGACCGTGTCCGTGGTTCCATGAGTCACAGAGGGTTAAAGTTCAGGGAGGTTTTCTCTGAAGAGCAGAAAATAAAATTCTGAATACTATGTATTGTGTAGCTAGAATGTGATATTTCCTTCCACTTGTTAAATTGGGATTTTTGTTTTATGTGCTTTGGATTTAGCTCCTGGGTGCTCTCTGCTTAGTTTAAAAGGGTTTCCATCTCCACATTGTCATACATGGAAAAAATATACTGAGGCAGTGCACCGTACATCGTGACTTTTATTTTGCTGTCAGACTGCAAGTTACAATATACCTGTGTGCATTAAAGACTCGGGGGCTTTAAAAAGGGAAAGGATCCCTTCATATGCCACACAGAGAGAGCTACAGCCCAGGAGGGAAGAGCTGGAAACCACGACCACCTTCCTACCTCCATCAACCACACAGCCCAGATTTTGGCAACTGTTCCAATTGCCTGTCACTACGTTCCTCTACCAAAAAAAAAAGGGGGGGGGGATTTATTAGAAACACAACTAAGAAAGTTTTCGTCCAACAGCATGGACTGATTTGTGGTGCATTCCAAAGACATACTCGTCCCATTTAGTATTAGGTGCCTGTAAACTTTGAGCTGCTCTGTGTCATCTTTCAGGAACAGTGATGGACTACCACAGTCCATCCTCAGTGCGCTGGTTCCCCATGAAGCCAACGGCTGGCGTGTCCGGCCGCTGCCATGGTGATGGGTGCTGTCCAACCCCAGACCAAAGCCCCAAAGCTCGCCATGTGCTCACCAGCTGAGAGAACGGGTCCTCAGAAATGTGGCATGCCTGGGGGCTGGACGTGATGCAACCTGGATCTGGACGTGTTTTGATTATTCTCAGCCTTATACTAGCTATATGGTTAGCTCCTGGGGGTGGGAGGGGGGCTGGGGGCAAGAAGCTCTGTAGAAGGCCAGAGATCATTGACCCCCAGAAAACACCATGGAAGCCAGAACCCAGTCCTTCATCAGCAGTGTATGACAGGTCAGAGCTGATGCCCAGCGTGGACAGCAGGCAGCCTCTGGGTACAGCTCCACCTCAGAGGTTTGTCAGAGATGTCGCAGACGGGGGATCCTGTGCACAAAGCAGGTCCTCGACCACTATGTGGAGACGCAGTGGTGTTAAAATGAGGGGAGCCGAGCGAAATTAATTCACTTGGAGTTTAAACAAAGAACTGGCCATCTGTCAGTCACCTAAGTTCATAAAGCAGACTTACAAGTAAGTAACCATCTCAGCCAGCAAGCTACAAGTGACCAGTCTTTTCTGTTCTAGAATAAAGTTTTCAAGGAAGATAAACTATTTCTAAGGACAGAGAGAGAGAGAGAGAAAGACTGAGCACTTGGAAGCAGAATGGGATAGTGGCAACAGAAGGAAAGGGAGAAGACACAGTTTTAAAAAGAAATCCTTATTTTTCCTGAAAGAGAGTGTTAAACTTATTTTTTACACGTTCTCCTGGCTCTTGGATTGCAAGGTACCCAAAAGAGAGCAACACCTAATGCAGAGCAGAGAGTAGTTTTATTTACACCAGCAGGCTGTTTAGAACTCCCATTTTATTCGTGGCAATTTGATTGTTTGGTCACGCCTCCTAATAAGTGAAATGTTACACTGGAGTATTTGTTTAAACCTCACAGCTTCAGATACAGTAAGTTGCTGAATGATGTTTGCTAATGGCACACATTCGATAATTCCTATAATGTGAAATCTCAGCCAGATTTAATGTTTAATTTCCCTGGGATTCACTCTGAAATTATTACAGACATTATGTATTCTGCTCCCTGGACTTGGAATTAATTTCAAAACAGAGTAAAAGTGCATCCATTTGGGTGCCTTGTGGGAGTTCAGATCAGTAACTTTCCATTTCTCCTGAAGTTTTCGAAGTTTAAAATACCTTTTTACGTTATTGCATTTGATCTGGATTCAATAGCTACATGCCACAGTCACCTCAAGCTGCACTTTTGTTTTGGTTTGTGATCGGGATGCCCCATTGCTTGATGAGTTCATACTCTTGAAAAGCTGTATTGATATTCCAAGGCCTCATCTGCCTAATTCGAAGGTGCCTTTGCAGGGATATCATGATACAAAATTATCGTCAACATGCAATGATCTGGCAAGAAAAAATCATTAAACAGCTACATCTACATCTTCTTTTTTATGAACGTGTGCCACAGAAACAGAATTCACGACATGCATTGCTTTGATTAATCAATCAATACATTGGCTACGCTTCCAATACCTGGCCCAAGTAGAAAGCTCAGAGGCTGGAAGACCTCCAAACATTATAGAATAAAACAACCAGACCCATGTTAGGTTGTGATCCAAAAATTCCCAGACAATAAATCTTTAATATGCTACCCTGGCAACTCTCACCAAATCTGAATTAAAAGAATATTTTCCATGCATAGCATTGAAAGACTTGCCTCCTCAACAGTTATAAAAGTTTAACCTTTAGCTGCGGCACGCTTCCTCTAGTCCAAAAGGAAACTGAGTGAAGAAAAAGACATCGAGGGATTAATTCACAAATTTTACCCCAAAATGAATGACAGCTGTTTGGGAGTTCAATTGCACTGATGTCCCATTAGGTTCGAAACATCCTGAGTCTTGCAATTATCTCACAGAATTCATAAAACCTTGTTAGTAAAAACTTCACCTCCCCAGTCTGGTCTCAGCCACTGAACTCACACACCTCAACTCCCTCTAACTGCTTCAGATGAGCACCTGGGCAGCCACGGCGGTCACGTGGTTGGTTCTTCCCAGGATTTTTCATTTTTGTCAGGTAGATATTTTATCAGCTCTCCCTCCCCCCCCACCCCCCACCCCATTGGTGGGGAGGAAGGCTGGCTAGAGGCAGCGTCCGTGGCTTTAGTTTCAAGTGAACAGAACAATGGATTCCGGGCGCCCTGGAAGTTTGCTGGGAGCGGGAGAAGGCAAGCTTTGGAAATCTGTAGCTGCTCTGAAAATTTAAAAAATGATGGAAGAATTTCATCTAAGTGGCCTGAAGCCACTTAGAGATCACCCAGAGGTCTACTCCTGTTTCTCAGCCAGGAAAATGGCAACCTAAGGAAGAGGCCGTGGGCCCAAAGTCCCGCAGCGCAGCCATGACAGCGGCCAGGTGGGTGAGACCCCTTGGTCTCCAATATCCCCCCCGCCCTGTTGCATGATCCTTATTTCTCTACTGTCACAAGTCTGAGCTCACAGGAAGCCAGAACGATGGCTCTCTTGCCTCTATCCTCAGCACACAGTTCAGGATTGGAAATGGAGATTTGCAGTAAAGATTTTTTTTCTTTTTCTTTTCTTCCCCAAACAAAAAGAACTTTATCTTTTTCTTATTGTAGTCATACCTTATCCCCATACATTCTCATAGTTTAAAAAAGAGAAGAAGAAAAGTTTAAAGAAAAAAATCAGGACTGCTAGGAAGTTCACCAGCCATGAATGCCCACTGTTAATATTTAGAAGACTAGCTATGTCTATCTATAATGCATATTCACCTGGTACCTAAATGGAATTAAACTCCTGTTTAGTCCCCTCCTTTTCCCCCTTAACAAGATGAAAAGAAGACCTTGTAATGTTGGTGAGGAGAGATTTACATCACTGTTTCCAATCTCTTACATGGAAACCCCACAATGGATTTGTTCTTTTTTCTGGAGTTATCAATCACTTCCCTTTCTTCATTACCAGAAGTAATACTGTAGTAACTATCCTCATGCATGCAATTGTGAATTTTAAATATTTGGGGACATACTGCAAGATTACCTTCCAGAAATGTAGCAATTTTCACTTCACACCAATTTATTAAAACGTGCATTTTTGCACACCCTTACCAACACTGGGAGTGACTGTCATTACCCGCTCGATATTTTTAGGGAGAATACATTTCAATTTCCAGTTTGGGGAATTATTAACGAGGTTTTGCATTTGTAAGTATCTGAGAGCCTATCATTCCTCGGCCATCATGCAATGTCCTAGGGCCATAAAAGTGTACAAAACAGACATGGTCCCTGTCCTTATATAGTTTATTAATTCCACTGAAGCCTCCAATGATGAAAAATAAGTAAATAAATATCAATGGCAAATAGCTCAATGAAGGAGAGTAACACTGTGTTGTGATGACGTGTGGAGCTTTAGACAGCGTGAGTTAGAAGAGTTCCACCTTAGGAAATGACAGTGGAGTCAAAACATGATGTATAAGGAGGAGCTAGTCAAGGAAAGAGCCAGGCTGAGGGCCTTCCCGGGAGGGGAGGAGCAGGTACAACCCCCGTGCAGAATGAAGAGCAGCACATGGTGTGCCTGGGAAATGACAAAAGGCCGTTCTGGTTAGCCAACAGTCAAAAGGAACAGAGCGGAGTGCAGTCAGATTGGAAAGAGGGCCAGGAGTCAGGTCATGTAGGGCCTAGAGGCTTGGCGGACTTTGAATTTTATGCAAGTGAAGTAAGAAGCCACTGAAGGTTCCAAGGAAGGGAAGTAGCATGACCTAATTTATGTGTTTAAAAGGTCACATGGAAAATGGACAGGAGGGGACATGGGGAGCAGTCGAGAGAGCCATTAAGCAATTGCTACAGTACAGCAGATGCAAGCCCAGGGTTGGGTCTGTGGAGACAGGGAGGAGGGACAGGGTGATGATGTACTTTGGAGCTGGAACTAGTGATAACTGGTGATGGGTAGGAAGTGGAGTTTAAAGAAGGGAAAGGATGTCCGATCGGAGCCGCCAAATCAATGATGATACATACCATTTGCTAAGATAGGGAAGTCTCAATTTGGTGGTAAACCAAGTATTCCATACTACCATTATTTCATACAGTAAAAATCAGAAACAAACTAAATATACAGGAATTGTGATGGTCAAATAAATCATGGTATAAACATAAATTGTGCCCTCCAAGAAAACCCTGATTTTGAAGAATAATATATAAGAAAATGTTCATAATATGTTAAGTGGGGGGGGAAACACACTGCTATTTAAGATCTACACAAATATAGGTATATATAGAGACATAGATTAGAGACAGAGATAGAAGGGAAAAGAGTAGAATGAAAGGCACGGAAATGCTCATAATGGTTATATCTTAATGGTGGGATTACAAGTGATTTTTATTGTCTCCTCTATACTTTTCTTTATGTTCCAACGTTCCTCTAATAAACAGGTTTACTGCTATCATCACACCAAGAAGTCATTAAAAACAATCAGTTGGGCACCTGGGTAGATCAGTTGGTTGATCAACTGCCTTCGGCTCAGGTCATGATCCCAGAGTTCCAGGATCGAGTCCCGCATCGGGCTCCCAACTCTGCGGGGGAGTCTGCTTCTCTCTCTGACCTTCTCCCTTCTCATGCTCTCTCTCTCTCTCTCTCTCTCTCTCTCTCTCTCTCTCTCTCTCAAATAAATAAATAAAATTTAAAAAAAAAACCAATCAGTTGATCTGCAGCAAGGCACTGTCTAGATTTGGGTCAAGTCATGACTAAACCCCATAACCCAATGGAAACAGGTAGAGCACACAGTCGTGCTGTCATGCCTTGGCTCAAGGCCTTGAGGATTATCACTGCTTTCTCATTTATGGGTGCATGTCTTGCCAAATGAAATATGTGTGTATTTCCAAGCTAATTCATGGAAGACTTAAGACTAGAATTCAAGTCTCCCGATTCAAAGTTAAGTGCTTTTCCCACGGGTACCGATTCCATCTCAGCACAAGGCATGCTCCTCTGATCTCGTCGTGGATGCTGAGACCAGCCAACAATTCCCAGAATCCTTCTGGCCCACCCTTGCTCACAGGCAGTGGAGGAGACCACCGATACTGCATGATTTCAGGGACACCTAGCATTTCCATCCATCCTCTGCCCTCTTCCACCAGTTTAGCTAATACTCAGGGTTTTTAAACAAGGATTGGTTTGTTTCATTCCACAATTAGCAATAAGTCTTAAAAAGCATATATTGTTGGGAGAGGTAATCCCTTGGTTTAAATTCGCCATAGGTGTCCATTCTCTTACCAAATAGTTTCCTAAGAAAGGGATTTAAAAGGGTCACCTGAATGCTGGATACCTAAAAGTTAGGGATTTCCGAAACAAAGGGATCTAGAGGGGTAATACTTGGGAGAAAGGGTAAAGGACACAAATATTTCAGCGGCTGCTTAGCCAATAGCTGTGTGTACACCATGTTGAATCCCACCACCCCAGCAAGGCACGATTATTATTGCTAACTGACACTCATTCATTCAATAAATGTTTATTGAGCATGTGCTATGTATGCTCGGCACTCTCGTAGATCCTGGAAATACTGCAAAAATCAACACAGGCAAAGTCCCTGCTCTTGTGAAGCTAATTCGGGATACGTGGGGGAGACAAACAACACGTATTTAAAAAATGAATCTGCAACATAGCAGATGGTGATAAGTGCTAAGAAGAAAATTAAAGCCAAGAAAGGGGATGATAGCAGGTGAGAAGCAATAGAAAATATGTCAAGATCATTCAGCCAGCAAGTGCCCGAGCTCAGACTGAACTCGGGTCTGCTCTCCCCTCATACTGTTCCTGGTGAGGTACTGCTTCCCTAGACGGCACACCCTCTCTGACAATTCTGCCCTGAGGTACTCTGCCAACGACCCCCAGATATCCCAATGGGTCAGCCTTTGGTAAGCCTCTGGCCAACAACTGGCAGCTGATCTATGAGTCAAGTAAAATCTATTTACCAGCAATTGTTTAACATGATTGGATTTTGCTTGTGCATGAATTTAAAGCTTCTTCAATCATGACGACTTTCAAAAACAAAACCAAAAACCTCAGCCCATAAATGAACTGGAATAATGATCCCCTGAAATTTTTGGAGCCCCAGACTCTACCAAGTATAGGCAACGTCAACTTCCATTCTTGTAAAAGAGAAACAAAAATGTGAATACAATGTACACCTCGGTCTCTAGAGGCGTTCCCCCCCCCTTTCTTTTTTTAGGAGTCTGTTAAAATACATTTTCCCTATGCCAAGGGCAAAAAAAAAAAAAATTCTAGTGCAAAGACTAGGGAGAAAAGCAAAGGTTGGTATTTTGTTGTTCAATGCATCTTTACGTGTCTGTAAAAATCCATCTTCAAAACATCTCACCTACTAAATATAAGGCATTCAAAATACATAGTCTAAAGCCATCGTGGCATAATACCATGGAAAGGTCAGCCCACCTGGAGCTTCCAGCTTCTTTGTGGACAAATATGGCCTGATCATGAGCTGGGTGAGAGACTCTAAGCCTCTACTGTATCTTAGCAAAGAGAAGAGCAGGGGCAAACAGAGCGAATATTAATTTTCATCAAGAGAAAATCAAACTTGTCCAAGAACTTTATTGGCAGAAGTGAAATTAGTTTTTCTATAGCAAATAGTTAGTGGAGTTGAGGGATTAGTCTATTGCCCAAGAAGGAAAGTAAATCCACTGGCGTTCAGAGGCATCTTTGTTCTCAATAATGCATTTAACCCTCAAAAACAAATAAGATTTGTCTCCGCACTTTCACTTAAAAAACAAAAATCTAAGACTAGATTATCTAAAACTCTCCCTTGCTAAAAATCAAATTATTAAAGCAAGTTTCCTAACTTGTTTTCCTAACAGTTATCAAGATAACTGTTAATATTTTTATTGAATGTAAAGTGCCAGCCTGGGCCAAGTGTTTCTCAAGTCAAACAAAATTCATTGTCAACAGCAACAGGCACAGGACTTTTCAGTTGACAGATGGTGGCAAAACTCGGTTACTTCCTACTGTGGTCCAGGGGCCCGGCACATACGGGCTGTTTGGTGCAGAGATACAAAATGGGATTGGTGTATTATCTGGAAACTCTCAAGATTAAGGCAATAAAATGGATGTTGCAGAATGCCATGGCTGTAGACCACCCTATAAATATTCCTGCAAAAAACATCACCCCAGCTGTGGGTGACTGGAGTACACGATGGCCAGGTAGAAAACAGTTTCAGTACTATGGGGAGGGGAAAAAGATGGGAAACCTTGACTGCCAGATGTCTAGTTAAGACGTTCTGTGAATTTCCTGAGGTGTTGTGTGAACCAACCCCCCAGCCAATTAGAACGTATGATCACTAGACCCATAATTACATCATTATAAAAGCTCTGAACTTGACCCACACTTTGAGTAGTCGCCATTGGAAAGTCTGAGATCTCTAGATTTCCTTTTCACCTCTCCCCTCATCCGAGTAGATGAATGGGTTGGGATGCAGGAAATGGCAGACACAGAGGATGAGCAAATGATGCAAGGTCAAAGGAGGTCAAAGGAGGGCATCTGGCCAGAGCCCAATTCTGTGACGGGCTTTGCCAGTTCCCTAGTGAAGAGAGGCGGTTGGAGTCCATCCCATGGGCACTCCGTCATCATTTTCATCTGTGGTATATGTACTTAATTTTAAATTAACTATTAAGTAAACTGTAAATTGCACACTCCAGAGGGTAGGTTCTGTGGATCTCAACCAATCCTTTCTGCTCTTTTTCAAAGTTAGAGAACAGCTTCAGTTATTGTTAAATCCCAGGGGGCCATCAGGTTCCTAGGATCCTTGCAAGGTGCCTTAACATCTTCATTTCCTGCCTGGGTGTGCTTCCCCGAAGGGTGTAGCCCTTAAGATAATGCATGTGAAAGGCTGTTGTAAACTCCACCAAGACTTAAAATAGTGTTGACACTGTTATCATTCCTGCTTCGCAATATCCTCATTCCCAAATGCCACCCAAGCCCCACCAAGAGCTGCACACATTAAGGAGTCTTTCAAGCCCATCAGCTTCGCCTTCTTGGACATCACTCCCAACCACAAGACTGTGTTCATACCTGTATCAGCGGAATCTAGACTGTCTGGGTAATAGTCACTGGGGGTTATAAAGTAATAACATACTCATCTGAGGTGATAACACATTTATCGTGAAGAACATGCACCCGTAGACAGAGACACACAAGTGCATACCTTTTTCAAAAACAAAACCCTAATAATTTGAAAGCAGGCATTCAATATTTGGTGTTTAAAAAAAAAAGTCTTTATTTTTACCTGGTCTCAGGCTTTAATTGCCTCCAAAGCTGTTTTCCACTTTGATTGCACAGTTTTACCTGGCAAAGTTGTCCCGATAAATACAGCTGAAAGCTGTGGGTAGATGTAATGAGTATGGGAATTCCTTGTCTTATAACTAACTTCTGCTGCTCCTTTCTTGAGGTTTGAGATGACAGAAGAGGCCCCCAAAACTACAGAGAATAAATCATTATGAATCAACATATTACTTTTGTTGGTTTTTCTAGCGCTGTGATCTACCAGCTACCCATAGTGGAATTTTACAAAGTTTCTTCCAAGAATTTCATTCTCCTTTGTCTCCAGAATAAATAAAGTGCAGTGCAGAATAAGTGCAAATGGGATTTTGAAATTCATCCCCAAACCACATGAACAGGAAGGCCTCCTTCTTGTCTTTGGTAAACAACAGTCTTTCACATCAGAGCGACTTAAGGGCCTCGTGTGCAGTTTCTTTTTTTCCTCTCACTCGAAATGTCATTTTAACTTAGCTCACCGGATAGGATGAAAAGGAAGAGTAATTTATGGTGTGGTAGTCACTATGTCACAGTAAGAATCTGTGCTACTGGGGTTACATCTGCCCCGGGACAGAATAACTGATTGATTTCCAGTTTGGACAGCAGAACAGCTTGTTGTTTTCACTGCTGTGAACTCTGACTCCTCTGACTCCCCAGAACCTATCACCTGTACCCCAAGAAGGCAACGTGTTGGCATATGAACTACTTATAGGTAGTAGAGTCTAGTTCCCCAGGATCCCGTAGGGTCAGGTGAAAGATCTTCTGTGCAAGTGAAGGGAAAAATATGAAATGTATATGAAATTTAAATCTACTATATACTATACACACATGCGCATGAGTTATTTTATTCCCATCCTAATCCCAACTGCAAGGAAAAGATTTTCTTTCAAAATCCCAAAGGTCTGCTCTCTAGAGCTGAAATTCATCTGTTCTCCTTCTTCACCAAGAGGTCAAACTCCTTAGCCTGGCACTTAAGGCCTTCCGTGACATGTCCCTAAGTTTCAATTTGACTTTGCCCCTAAGTTTCATCCAACCCTTGCCCTATAGTTCCAGTCAAATTGCACAATTCAGGGCTCTAAAGAAAAACCAAGATGCTTCCAAGTCTTTACACGTCACAAGCACAGCTACAATATTCTTCCTAACACAACTTTAAGGCACAATTCAAATAACATCTACTTAGTGAAGCATTTCCTAATTTCCTGACTTAAGAATTTTCTTTCTAGAGGCACCTGGGTGGCTCAGTCAGCTAAGCATCCAGCTCTTGGTTTCGGTTCAGGTTGCAATCCTGGGGTCCCAGGATCAAGTCCCAGGTCAGGCTCTGTGCCCAGGGCAGAGTCTGCTTGTCCCTCTCCCTCCCCCTTTTCTCTCCCCCCACCCCCAGGCGCACTCTAGTTCTTGCTCTCTCTCTAATAAATAAAATCTTTAAAAAAAAAAAAAGAATTTCCTTTCTAAACTCCCATAGTAAAAGAAACAAACCTTGACAGTCAGATGAAGAAAAGCAACAAACTATAGCTCTCTCTGTTGCTTTACAACCATTTCATTCAGTCCTCACACAATCCTACAAGGCGGGTATTATTATTCTCATTTAACAGTTGAGAAAACTGAGGCTGAGAGAATTCCACCACCCCCCCCACCAACTTTACTGAGGTATGGTTGATGACATAATATTTTTATTTTTATGTACATTGTGTAATGATTACCGTGACCAAGCTAATTGACATATCCATCACCTGACATGTTATTTTTTGTGTTTGTGGTAAGAATGCTTGTGATCTACTTTCTCAGCAAATTTCAAGCATGTAATACATTATTATTAACTACAGTCACCATGCTGTACATTAGGTCTCTGGAACCTAGCCATCTTATAACTGAGAGTTTGCACACTTTGACCAACATCTCCCTGTTTGCTCTGCCCTCCAGCCCCTGTTAACCATGATTCTACTCTCTGGGTCTATGAGTCTGATTTTTTTTAGATCTCACATAAGTGAGATCTTACAGCCTTTGTCTTTTTGGCTTATTTTCTGGCTTTTCTGGCTTTTCTGGCTTATTTCACTCAACATAAAGTCCTCCCTGTCCATCTACATTGTCACAAGTGGCAGGAATTCTTTCTTCTTCGTGGCCAAATAATATTCCATTTTAGGAATATATCGCATCTTCTTTATCCATTCATCCATCAACAGACATTTTGGAGTTTCATATCTTGGCTATTGTGAAGAATGTTGCAATAAAAATGGGAATACACATATCTTTTCACGATAGTGATTTCATTTCCTTTGGATAAATACCCAGAAGTTGGATTGTCGGAGCATAAGGTAGTTCTATTCTTCACTTTTTGAGGAACCTCCATACTGTTTTCCATGGTGGCTGCACCAGTTTGCATTCTCGCCAGTAGAGAGCCTCTTTGAATGAAACCTTTGCCTGTCAGACTTAAAAACGCATGCTTTCCACCCAACAAGTCTGTGTCACATTCCTCATATTTATATACCTCTTAGAATATTGATCACCTATTGCCTTGAATTTAGGTTTTTGCCAACATGTCTTTTCTTTCTGCCTGGAGCAGATGTTTGTGTTGTCGTGCTGTTGTAAGAGAAGAAAAGAAACCATCTGGATTTCACCTTTGTTCCCCAGCCCTTTACATGGTAAATTTCTTGCTCAAATATTTGTTGAATTAAGACACAATCTGTCGAAGGGAAAATTTTTCGGGGCGCCTGAGTGGCTCAGTGGGTTAAGCGTCTGCCTTCGGCTCAGGTCATGATCTCAGGGTCCTGGGATCGAGCCCCGCATCGGGATCCCTGCTCGGCAGGGAGCCTGCTTCCTCCTCTCTCTCTGCCTGCCTCTCTGCCTACTTGTGATCTTTCTCTCTCTCTGTCAAATAAATAAATAAAATCTTTTTTTAAAAAAAGGGAAATTTTTTCAAAGAAAAGAATAAAGATGAATGTCTCTAACTGTTCACTTAAGAACACTGAAAAGAAACTAAATAATAAGAAATTTTCCTTAGAAATGTGGCTACTTTAAAAAAAAAGAAATTTGGCTACTTTAAAATTATAAAAAGAAGGCAATTATTTTTGGTAATAACAACAGCTTGCATTATTTGAATCCTGATTATGTGCCAGACACTAGACAAGCATTTAATTCTTATACCTGCTGGTGAAGGAGGCAGTATGATTCCCAACCTACACAGGAGGACCCAGAGGGAGACAAGAGTTAGCCAAGAGAGGAACCAGGATTTCAACACAAAAGCTCACGCTCTTGAACACTGCACTCTCTCACCTTTGCTGCTACCGGCCTACTTAATATTCGCTCTCAGACAGGAACCCGTTTCCCCCATGCTTCCCTACAACACAGGGCCCCCTGCTCCAGTGACATCTTTTTCAAATCTATTATTTTCATGATTCCTCAAATAATTTCCCCTCCATAGAGGACAGAAGCCCTGAGCACCAGTAAAGGAAAAACCGTGCTCTTTCTTCTATGGGGTGATGTAAATGACAGGGATTCAGAAGCCTGCTTTCTGCTTCCTGCCACAGCAACAATACCCGTACTACAATCGGGACTTCCCAGTGTAAGCAGCATGACCCCTAGTGGGTACCAGTGGTAAGTACCTAGAGATACAACAGTGTGTTTTTAGTAGGCGGACAGAAAAGTAAGTCAAGGTATTGTAATTACAGCTATATTAATTAAGGATATAATTCTATATACTATACATATACCATATAATTTTATATACTATACACATACTATATACTACATAATTCTATATACTGTAATTCTATAGACTAATGAAATTTTTAATATAATATGTTAAATATACAACACACTACATTAGAATAGCATATCCAGGAACCAATTCTAAAGTCGGTTTTTCTATTTTCTTTCATTTACCACCTTTGGCTTCCATAACTCTTAATTAAATTCTCTCAATCTTTGACAACACATCTTCAACCACGATAGCTTGCACTAGAGTGCTTTCAAGAAAGGATTAAAAATGGTGAGGTTGGGACATTTTCAGTTTGTCTGGATAAAATACTCTCATGAATCCATCATTTTAAAACATCCCAATCCACACTCAATGTTACTTGTAATTTCACTGATGTTTAATTTATTTTACTACATTATTACAGTTTAATTAAACAGCAGACAGGAGCTTCACTGGGATCGCTCCTTCTTTCTACCCGGCAATGTTTAGGGCTTGTACCTTGAAGCCAAACAACAAAAGGGACAGTGGAAGGAAGAGTGTTCCACGTTCCGTTTCAATAACTGGGTCATATTCATTTCCTTTTTACTACCGACGGACGATCTATATTAGTCCCCCATCTCCCAACTTTCTTAAAAAAAAAAAAAGTACGGAGTAATTCTTATTAACGGCAGTGGCACCTGCACTGGGGTGGGCAAATCTGGTCACCAGCCGGTCCCCCTGCTGTTTTACTCAGCTGGCAACATGCTCTCGACCCTGGCAGCTGCTCCTGCTTTGTTTTTCCTTCCAGGCAAATAGGAACTTCATGAATGTTTAGAAATTCTTTTTTTCTGAACTAAAACTTTGGTTTCAGAAAGTAACAATGAAATTCACAACAGATGATAAACTTTTGTGTTTGTGTTTAATTCCGTAAGAAATACATGAATACAATCTTATACAAAAAATTAAAGAATACAGAAATGTCTAAATCGTCAACACCCTTTTTCTCCCCTTCCCCACCCACTTCGCTCTTCCCCGCCCCCCTCCCAAAGCCTGGAGAAATCGGGGGCATCCTCTTCACAGAATTAAGTATAAAATGGGACAGCTTTATTAAAAACAACCACTTCAGATCACTGGAAAATGACCAACAACAAAAAACAACTCGGGACATTTGTTATGTTTCCTTCTAATCCTTCGTTGCATACACAAATAAACGGTCTTCGTTTGCTTCACTTTACAAAAATGAGACCCTCCTAAATGTGCTGCCCAGAAATTCTTTTTTTCCCATTATCTTCTGACAAGACTTCTGTGTTGGAACCCATAAACCTCTGCTGACCTTTTTTAATTGTTTCACTGCATTGAACAATTGGAAGTATCACCATTTACTGGGTCATTTCCCTATTGATTTAAGGTTGTTTTTTAACATTTTCTTATTACAAACAATCCTGTAATGAACACCGTGAACTATCTCAGTGAACATATGCAAGAATTTCTGTTGGCTCACTACCTAAAAGTGAAACTCCTGGGTCAAGGGTTGGGCTAATGTTAAATTTTGGAAGGTAGTGCCAAATTCTGTCAAAAAGGCAGGAATATTTTAAAAATTATCAAATCTCTGAGAACCAATCCTGAATGCTAACACTGGAAGGGTTCTTAAAATTGCCCAAACACCTTTGTATTTTGGTACAGTACTGAGGCTTAAGGAATTGAGGTGACTGGTCCAGGGTCATGCAATCAAACTCCAGTCCGGGCTTTTTGGTTTCCCAGCCCAGTACATTCTTTACTACAACAGATCTGGGGCAAAAATTAGACTTGAATTTTGGAGTAATTCCTTCCAGCAAAATGAAGATGTTTTACAAATAATTGAAAACATGTTTTCCTCCTTTGGATTTTTCAGTAGTATTGAGAACAACTAGGATTTATATTACAAATCAGACATTCGGAATGGAAATAGAACTCACAAAGCATTCGAAAAGGTAGGTTCTATATTGTGGACACGCAAATGGAATCTGGTTTCCTCATTAAGTGATGTTAGAAAAGGAGTCTGCAGTCCTCTCTTCAGGTGCCCATTGTTTCGTGAAAAATATTCCAATTGCCATACCAACCTCCTCAATCCACTGCTGCATGCCAAATCACCTCAGAGTTAGCCACAGAGACCATTTTTATATATCCCCGACTCAGAGAGTCAGGAGTTTGGAAAGGGTACAAGCGAAGGGGGTTTTTTTGTTTTGTTTTGTTTTGTGTTTGTTTTTTGTTTTGTTGTCTCTGCTCCGCAGTGTCTGGGCCTCTGCCGGGAAGACTCAGACTCCGGGCGTGATTCAGCAGCAAAGCCAGAACCATCGAAAGGCACGCTCGCTCACACAGCAGGAAGCAGATGCTGCCTGTCACCTGGGACCCCAGCTGGGGCTGTTGGCCAGAGCACCTACCCAGCCTCGCTATATGGCCCCTACACTTCTTTATGGCACGGAGATTGGACTCCAGGAGCAAGTGTCCCCAGACTCACATTCCAGTCATGGCGGTGGGAGAAGATCAGGAGAGATCCTGTCACAGAAATCAGTGTAAACGGAACCACCTTACAAAACAACCATTTCAAGTCACCGGAAAATGAGCAAAGGTCGACAAAAACTTGAGAAGGGTTTACTCGTGGAAACCTCCACTGCGCTGGGCAAGTCTGGTAAGGCAGTGGCATTCCTGCCTCGCCCCCAGCCCCAAGCTCAGCTGCACCAGTGGTGGTCTGGGTTCAGGATGGGCAGCGAACCGGCTAGAACAGGGCACTGTTAGAAGTGAGAGAAACCTAGAAAGGCAGACAGAAGGTCTCTGCTCTCACCAGCTGGCTGCTAACGCACACACGCTCAAGAAAACCCCAGAAAGCCTGGCAAAACCTGCCAGCCCAGGAGATATGTACATGGACGTAGGTGGTAGTGGGACCTTAGAGGCAATCTGGACATTCACTAATGGAACAGATAAACACATTGTGGAGAATACATGTTCTAGAATACCATGCAGCACATGGAAGCTATAGTCTAGATGTACATATGTACAAAAGAATGGATAAATCTTAACATATTTGGGAGATAACAATATTTACAATAATAACAGTATCAAGCAACACAGGGAACTCACTAGGAGCCCCAGGAATCAGGGACTTTTCTAATGTAATTCTATGTATTAACTCATTTCATTGTCATAACCCTAAAGGGCCATCTATCAGCCAGGGTTCAAACAGAAACATATAACCAACAGGAGATATAGCTAGTAAGGGATTTATTACAAGAAATTGACTTTCGCAAATGTGAGGCTGGATAAGCAAGTCCGAAATCCACAGGCTGTCTGGAAGGGAAGATCATGGGCAGCCCAAGTTCACGGGCACAGATGGAAGTTCTCAACTGGCAGGTGGGAAGGATGGGTCACAAGAGGTTGGACCCTTGCTGGCATGGGCTAAAGTTTCGTCCACAGGCAGAATTTCTTCTGTGAAAGTGTGGTAGGCAGAATTCTAACAATGACCTTCACCCTGTACAATCACTTCCCTTTTGAAGGTGTGAGGAATCTGTGGATGTGAAGAGATATCACTCCCGTGACAATGCAATGTTATCATCGCAAAGGGGAGATGATCTGGGTGGGCCTGGTCTAATCACATTAAGACCTTTAAAAGGAGGGTTTTCTCTGGCTGGTAGCCAATGAGGAATTAAGAGATTTGAAGCCCAAGAGTGACTGCTGGCTTTGACTATGGGGGAGGGGTGGCACATGCCAAGGAATATGAGTGTCCTCTAGGAGCTGAGAAACGTTCCCATGCAACAACCGGAAAGGAAGTGAAACCCTCCACTTCACAGCCACACAGATCTGAATCTGAAGAGACTCGACCCCACAGCCTCCAGGTGAGAGCCCAACCAGACAACACCTTGACTCCAGCCTTGTGAGGCGCTGAGCAGAGAATCCAGTCAAACCTGCCTGTACTTCTTACCTAAAGAACCGCCAGGCAATAAAGGCGTGTGTTTTAAGCTGCCAGGTTGTGATAATTTGTTTGGAAGCCATAGGGACTGAAAATTTGTGTCCCCCCAAAATTCATATGTTGAAGCCCTAACCCCCAGTGGGGTTTTTTAAAGGCTGTATTTGGAGCACAAGAATGATTAAGGTTAAATGAGGTCATAAGGGTAGTACCCTGATTCAATAAGATTAATGCCCTTATAAGATAAACATGAGAGCAAGCATGCTCCCCTCCCCCACTCGTTATTCACACACACACACACACATGTATGTACATACATGCATATACACATACATACATAAGTGGCAAGAGCAGACATCCTGGTCTTCAGTCTTTCATCACTAAATACGTTAGTTGTAAGTTTTTCATAGGTACTCTTTATCAGATTGAGGAAGTTCCCTTTCATTCCCAGTTGTTGAGTCTTTTTATCACGAAAAGGTGTCGAATTCTGTAAAATTATTTTTCTGCATCTAATAAGATAACCATGTGTCTTTTTCCCTTTCTTCTATTTATACAGTGTATTACATTAACTGATTTTTGGATGGTCAACTGATCTTCCTTTCCCAGAATTGATCCCACTTGGTCATTGCATATAATCTATTTTTATATTGCTGAATTTGGGTTGCTAGTATTTTAAGATTTTTTTGTGCCTATATTCAATAAAGATAAGCGTTTTCTTTTTCTTATGATAGCTCTGTTTGGTTTTTGTATCAGGGTTTACTGCTTGGAAATTTGGAGAAAATTTTTGCCACAGTTCTATTTTCCATAGTTCATTACTTTCCATAGTTGTATTCAGATGATCTATTTATTTCTCTAGCTGGTTTCAGTAGTGTGTGTCTTTCCAGGAATGTTTCATCTAAGTTACCTAATTTAGTGACATACAGTTGTTCATAGTTTTCCTTTATAATCCTTTTTTATTTCTTTACAGTTGAAGTGACATTCTTTCTTTCATTCCAGATTTAATAATTTGAATCTTCTCTTTTTCTTGGTCACTCTAGCTAGAGCTTTGCCAATTTTGTTGATCTTCTCAAAGAACCAACATTTGGTTACACTGATTGTCTCTACTGACTTTCTATTCTCTGTTTCATTTATCTCTGCTCTAAGTCTTTATTTTTCCCTTCTGCTACCTTTGGGTTAGTTTGCTCTTCTCCTTCAGGTATAAAGTTACACTATTGATTTGAGGTCTTTTGTACTGTAGGCATTTCAGACTATAAACTTCCCTTGACGCACTGTTTTAGCTCCAACTCGTAAGGTTTGGCATTTTGTGTTTTCATTCTTCTTAAAGTATTTTCTAATTTCTATTTGTTGTTTAGAAGTGTGTAGTTTAATTTCCACATATTTGTGAATTCCCATTTTTTTTCTGTTATTGATTTCTAATTTCGCTCTACAGAGTTCAGGAAACATACTCTCTATGATTTATTCCTTCTAAATTTCTTGTAATTTGTTTCAAGGCCGAGCATATAGTCTATCTTAAAAATTATTCCATGTGCACTTGAGAAAAATGTGCATCCTGCTGTTGTTGGGCAGAGTAGTCTACAGACGTCTAGTAGGGGAGCTGGCTTCCGGTGTTGTTCCAGTCTTCCATTTCATTACTCATCTTCCGCTTGCCATTCTGCCCACTACTGGAAGTGGGGAACTGAAAGTCTCCAACTATTATTGTTGAATTGCCAGTTCTCCCTTTGCTTCTGTCAGGTTCTGCTTTACATTATTTGTTTATATACCAACATACATACAAATATAGATATAGATTAAATATAGATATAGATATAGACACCTATGTATACTACAAGGTATATATCCTGTTTGCTAAGACCTTGTCATCATACCTTCCATTACCTCTTTAAGTAACATTTCCTTGAGTTCTTTAAACATATTTATAGTAGTGATTCGAAGTCATTGCTAAGTCCAACATCTGGGTCCTCTCAAAGGCTATTCCTGTTGTCTGCCTTTTCTCCTTCATAAAAATCACATTTTCCTGATTTTCTGCACGTTCCATGACTTTGTGTTGAAAGCTGGACATTTTGGACAAGAGACTGCGGCAGCTCTGCATATTGACTTCCTACCACCACCTCTCCAGGTCTGTCTTGTTTGTATTGTTGTTTATGTGTTTATTTGTTTAGCGACTTGACTGGACTGTTTCTGTGAGGTTTATTTCCCCCACTGTGCAGAGTCTCTGATGTCACTTCCCAGAAGGCACACTGTTGGAGACACTTACAGTCACCCTGAAGTGACAATTGTTTTATCAGCACTCTCTTTGTGTCATTCCTTGATCTCTTTTTTAGCTCCCTGTTCATCTGCCTCTACTGCTCACACTCAGCTAGTAGCCTTCACAAACTGCGGGCTGAGGTCTGTATTGTTCTCAACAATGTCCTTTGCCACAGATCACTCCACAATCCAATCCAATTAAATCAGACCTCTCTGCAGAGACAGTCTTTGAGCCCAGTCTGAAGATTGTTCTAGTCCCAGAAGAGCTCTTCGTGGCTGTCCTTTTCTCTAAATCTTTCCGTCATAGTTCTGGTTGTCCTTCGGTTTAGCTTGTTGCTGTCATGGAGAGATCAACCTCCTCAGAATTGTTTACGACCAAACATTGTTTTTGATAGCACCCTTCACCACACTCTATTTACTTTACCACACTTTACTCCAAATAAAACCAATACCCTTAGGAAGAGCTATGGAGCTCTCTGTTCTTACAGCCTGCATGTCTCTCTGGGAGAACTTCTGTGCCACTGCTCTGGAGCTGAGGGCAAGGACAAGGCCCTGCTTCTCTTGGAGTGACATCCTGTTCCGTGAGTGGGGCACTAGAGAACACTGGCCCTGGTTTTCCTGATTTGCTTCTCTCCTGACCTAGAACCTTGACCTTATGAACAAAGGTTCTGGTATTCTATACCTGCCTGGGATAGAGACTCTGCAACCTGAAGCTGGGGGTGACCAACGAGAAATTTGGACAGCGTGCACCTCCAAGGAAGAAAAGATAGCCCTAGACTGAGAGATGGGACAGCAGAAGCCCTTCTTGGCCACACTCACTTGGAGCTTCTGTCACACTGAGCTGTGGGCAGAGGGATGGCCTGTGGCTCAAATGCCACAGAATCCTTCTTACAGAGACTTAGTAGATTTCCTTAAATAAATATGTCCCCATAACCTATCTGCCCTAAGGACAATTTCCAGAAACTTTAAATGGTTGTTTTTCACATTTTGCCTGAGTTAGAGTTGTGTAGCTAAGATCAGTGGAGTCCCTCAAACTGCCATTTTAGAAGTGTTCCTTCTATATTTTTTCAGATGAGAATCGCCTCAGGCCAAGAGACCCAAGAGGAGAAACTCTTGGGAAACCCAAAGAGGGACCTCAGGTTGGAAGTCACCAGAACTGGCTTGCAAAACTGTGAAGACAACACTCTGCTCACCAAGCCACATGCCCATGGAGCTGCGTCAACCCGGAAGAGAGAGCACATTTTCCTTACGTGTACAGGCAGAGGGCCATCTTTCTCTAATTCCCACAAAGGCAGCGATGTACTTGCACAGCCCCAGAAGCTGCAGAGACTTCAGCTGACGGGTTATGTAGGATGAGTCAACCATCCAGAGCAGTAGTTCCCAATTTTGACTGTTCGTTAGGATCACTTGGGGAGCTGTTGAAAAATACCAACTTGAGGGTCCTACCTAGACCGATTAAATCAGACTCTCTTAGGATGGGGCCCAGCTATCAGTATTTTTAACGGCCTCTTGGGGGTATTCTAATGTACAGTCAGGATTGAGAACCACTGATCTTGAGCCTGGAGCCAGGGGAATGGGATTCTTTGTACCCAAACACCTCAAAAGGAGGTAAGCAGATGATGGGGTTCCAGTGCTGGCAGCTATAAAATGCTCTGAGTAAATAGTGAGTAAAATTGGCAGAACAAAGTCAGTCCAATTACAGGACCTAATTTCTGTCCTGAAAGAAATGGCTGAAGTTGTCCGCAAATACTAGAGAAAAAGAGCCAGTGACACTGTGAACGTATGCTCTCAACTAGCAGTCCTAATTGATGCAGCTCAAGCCAGGCCCAGTGGGTCCCCCTGTGTCATGATAACACCTACAGGGACAGGCTCTACCCATTCCTTTGGCCACACTCTACTTCCTACAATTCTTGGCATGATAGGATCAGGGGCTTTATAGAGGTATTCATTCCCAGATGCCAGAGAATACAGTGCCTTTGTCTCAAGGCCAGGCTACTGTGCTTTAACAAAAGGGACTCTACTTAGTTTCCAGAAAGTTCTGCAAAAAAAAAATACTCACTGATGCATAAAAATAAATCACTAAAAAAAAATTGGTGGTGAGAGAATTTATGAACTGTTGGGATTCTCTAGGCCATTTGTGAGCCCTCCTTCAAAACTCAGATGTTCAGACTGGGAGGCTGTCCTCACTGTGCTCCACAAACATTTCGCTTCCTCCCTTCCTTCTTTCAAAGACCTCTGACTCCCCCCCAGAAGAACCCTAGGACAGTAAAACTGGACAGCTTGCTGGAGGAGCTCTTCTAAACAGGGGAGGGAGGGCATATATATATACGCACGCACATATAGGGCTTATGGGACCCATTCGCCCATCCTTTATGGCCTCAAACATCAGGGACTGAGTCACAGTGCTCTCTAGCTGTTGACTTGGACAAATTACTGCATCTGAGTCCTGTCATGAGACAGGGCTGTTGCGACCTACGGGGCTTACTGGATTAAATAATCTCAGCGATCCTCCTCGAAGTGTGCATGGCAGGCCTACGTCAGGCACTCGCACTGCTCTTGCTCCCCGCCTCAGCCTGCTCACGTGCACACACATGCGGATGTGCACGCACACATGTGAGGACACCCACGCGCACATGCGCACATGCGCACGTGCACACACACTGGCACACTCACTCGCTCCCAGGAGAGAAAATGAACAAGGCCTGGAAGAAAGAAATGACTCCCTAGTTAGTTAGTTACTAGTATTCAATAAGGAGGACTCGATCAATGAAACATAACAAGCTCAACGCAGGGTAAATGGCTTTTAAGGATTACCTGCATTGGTCTAGTGAAAAATAAGCCCTTCCAAGGATGTGCCTGCATCCTTTTAAAAGTCCCGGGGTTCCCCACACAACTGCCCAGTCGGAGAAGCACGCCACAGGCCATCGTGTGGGGCGAGCCGGGACCGTGCAGACGGCGCGTGTACAGTACAAAGAAAAGCACCGGATTCCCGGGCCTGGCAGCGCAGCTTCTTGGAAGGAATATGGTCGTCTTCAAATGATTAAAAAAGACATTTCTCTCGGCGGCCTAAGTCGGGCCTCCTCTCTTATCTTTCCGTGCCTGGCACATAAGGAAGTGCCCTCAGGAATTCTAAAGTCATCAGGAGACCCGTACAGATCTTGAGCAGCCTTCGCACTCTCGTCCCCTGCCTTACCCCCTGCATTTTTCCATCTCCCCAGCCCTCCTGTTTTCTACATTTTTTAAAACTTCTTTATATTTATTCTAGCAGTAGCCTGCCATGCAATAAAAGAATGGGGGAAATCTCATTAAAATTATATCAAAAAGAAAAAGATGGAGTAGAGCCTGAAATTCCTACAATCCACACACAATAACCTAATCAACTAGAACACACAGGTTAAATGGAGTCCACCCTATGGTGAGCCCAGATGATTAAACCCCCTCCCAGGGAACTGCTACCTTCAGGATACCTGGTGGTGAGCCATATTAAAATGCAGCCATGAAAATACCTCACATTTTAGAGCACTTTTAACCTTCCCACTCACTTTCACAACTATTTATCTGACTGACTTCAGCACGAGGGCCCCAGGAGGCGAGAAAAGCTATTGCTATTATCCCGTTTTGATAGTTAAGGCAAAGGAGGCAGCGAGGTTTCTCTGAGGTCACCCAGTTAGCGAAGGGAGACACCAGGCTGAGTGCTCAGTCGTGGCTAAATGGACCCAGGTCGAACAGACCGCAGACAACTGGCCTAAAGATGGTACGGGCACCCTCCTCTCCAGCAGCTTCTTGTTTTAATGCGACACAAGCCCGGGGAAGTGCAAGAACACAGTGTTAGCCCCCAAAATGAAAGCCAGGGTCCTTAAATCCGTCTTCACCTGGAAACACAGGGGGAGCAGGAAGATCAGAAAGCCCCAGGCGCAGGGCCACCTGCACATGGAATAAGTAAACGTCTTACTAAATCTGCACTGATTTCTCTCAAAGTTAACTCCTACCAGTTTTGGTCAGGGCATAGTTTCTCAATCAAAGAACATTAAAAGTAGAATGAGCGGGGGGAGGCAGAGGGGAAGGGCAGCGGGGAGGTTTGCAAAAACATTTTTTAGCCCTAAAACGAGGCCCCAGATTCTAAAAGGTTGGAAATCACCACTTCAGACTATTTCTTTGCTGACCCTCCACTCAGAATTCACCAGTCCTGATTTCCATTCCTTCAGGGGCCTGATCTCTGCTTTAAAATGATAGTAAGCTAATATGATAATATAATACGTATTAATAATTTAATGCTTACCCTTCCTGGGTAATATATGTGCATTTTAAAATGGGCCTTTTTAGACAACACGCTTTAATCCAAAGCAAACTTTCCAAGCCACCATTCCTTAGCTCTGACCCCTAACCTGAATTCTAGACCTGTAAATTCTCAGCTTACTAAACATCTCCACTTGAACCTCCCAGAGGCACCGAAATTCGATATGTCCAAAATTGATCCTGCACTTCTATTCTTTATCTCAGTCAGTGACAACAGCAACCATCTATTTATCAAAGCCAGAGAGCTGGGAGCCATTCTAGGTTCACTCCTTCCCACCCCCAGGCAGTAACTGGGTAAATGCATGGAATTCAGCATTTCCCAAACTGTGTTCTCTGAATGTCCTGTCGGTAGGCAAAATAATTCCCCTGATCAAGTTAGTTTAGAAAACATTAAGTCAGACAAAACTAGCCTTTATCGTAGGACTTAGCAGACTATTTCTAACATGTTGCCTTGCATTACAGATATCCAAGAGGAAAACATACCACCCAGTGTTTCCCAAACTCATTTGCCCAGGGAACCCTTATTTTCTTTGCAGGGTATCCTGCAGGATCTATGTAGTAAAGAACATGCCTTGAGGAACGGCATAAGGTGTATGTGAAATGTGCTTCACTATCACACCGTCTCACGCAGTTTCTACGATGTAGATGAAATCGTGTGATAGCAATACACAGAAAAAAAATTTTTTAAATGCAATGTATTACATGATTTGAAAGCCAGAAATGTGAAAGAAAATATGTCTTTCCAAATATTTACTGGGAGCTCCTACTGAAAACATCACTGATATTTTGGGGGCACTTCCTCATGAAATGTGTTTATGTGTAAGCATGGAAGAATGTTCAAAGGGATGAATGCCCAACAAATGGCTAACGACAGTTAGCTTCAGGATATAGTGTAACAGGGGGAGAAGGGAAGGCTGTCCAGGCTTATTCTCTGCATGTCTACATCACTTGACTTTGTTACAACAAGCATATGTTACTTTTGTAATTTGTTTTCCTGAAAAATCAATACAGAAAATAAATAAATAAATAAATAAAATGCCTAGTACACCAAGTGCTATTTTTAAAAATCAATCCAAAAGAATAAAAATGCAAGAAGAAACAAGACAGTCCTTAAAAAGTAGAATAATGTGTGAGAAGTTGTCGCACCAATTAGTATAACGTCCTCGAAGCCATAGTCATTTTTAAGAAGAGATGGTGGCATGGGTATAGAGACAGAGGAGGGAAATCGCATATAAATGCCACAAACAGAATCAAGAAGATAGGAAAATGTAGTGGAGAATTAAGGTGGCATTTCAAACTAGTTCAACAGGACAAAACCTGTAAATTTTATTAAAACAATAAACTAGCAATTTCCCAAATAAATCTGCTTGCATTCCTAACTTCTTTTCATACCAAAACAAATTCCAGATGGATCAAAGACTTAAAATTTATGCATGAAGTCATGAAAAAATAGAAGAAAATATGAATGACCTCCTTTATACTTTTGGTTTGAAGGAAGCTTCTTTAAACTTATTTTGTTTTAAGCCAGGAATGATAAAATTCAAAAATTTTATTTACAACCGGAAGATCACATGTTGGGCAACAGAAAAAAATTTGAAAGCAGTAATCAGCGAAAGGTTAAAACTCAATACACAGAGGAAAATGTTCCCAATATATATGACAGAGAACTAATATTTTAATGTGTAAAGCGCCCTTGCAAATCACAGAGAAAAAGCTGGCTACCAGTTGACCCCAAGAGTGATAAGCCCCAATTTCTGAAACTTCACTTTAATTAAAATTAAAGTTAAAATCAGAGGTCGCAAGCTTTAATAAGAATACTGAAAGAATACTGAGAAAACAAATCACTGAGCAAGACATGAACATTTTATTATAAAGATAAGGAAGAGACTGCGGGATATTTAAAATTCAGATACTTATATTTAAAACTCAGATACTTATATTTAAGACTCAGGTACTTATATGTAAAACTCAGATAAAGATAAGGAAGAAACTGCAGGGTATTTAAAACTCAGATACTTATATTTAAAGCTCAGATACTTATATTTAAAACTCAGATAAAGATAAGGGAAAAAACTGCAGGATATTTAAAACTCAAAAAAATTAAGAATATAAATACTACCCAGGTTGGAGTGAAAATTCTTTCTTATCATCTTTATACTTCATCAGTGTCTTGTCATTAAAAAAAATTGAACCCTGGATCAAAAAAAAAAAAATTGAACCCTGGATCGGTCATTTGCAAGAATCTCTCCTATGAGGTTCTAGTTTATAAATAGTATTTTATTGTCACATAACCTTTCATTTTGAGATTAAGTATGCTTGTCTGTTATAGGAAACCTTATTCATTATTCATTCGTTATGTGAAAATGAATTTAAATTAATTCAACAACATAATATTTCACCCAGTAATTTTTACTTTATTGACATTATTTTAAATATTTCAAACAGAGAAGAAAGAGGAGGAAGAGGAGGAGGGGGAGAAGGAGAGGAGGAAGAAGAAAGGGAGGGCAGGAGTGAAAGAGAAGAAGGAGAAAGCAAAGAAGAAAAAGAAAAAGGAAAGTTTGTTCTAATTTTCCTAGAGTGGAAAACCACCTCTTTCTCTCCCTGAATGAAAATCACAATTATAATACAAGTAAAAAAGAATGATGTTTAACATCAAACAATGCAGAATTTCCACTTTTTCCTGAACATGCTTTAATAAGAAAATCAGCAAAGATCACTGTTATCGGTCAGGATTTCTCTTGGTGGAAAGCTATAAAAAAAACCTAACATTGTCTAAGCAATAAATACATTTAATTACTTCATATGATAAGAATTCCATGATAGGAAATTCTAGAGATTGTTTCAGCCTCTCACTGATGTCAACTTGCTAAGTCCTTATTTTTATGATTCTTTTGCAAAAATCACCTCCTTAAAAAATAAATCCTAAGCAACGGAGACGCTTCTTCGGCTGGGATGCCCCCGAAAGGCTGAATTGTACCCCCAGAACCCCCAGTGCCCACAGCTACTGTAGTACTTGTTGCGCTAACTTGGGATTCAAGACTGTCTTCCCATCAGGCCGCGAGGGGCACCCATCTGATTTCTAGCACCAAACAAGTGCCTGGTACTCGTGGAGGCCCTCAATAATTGTTTTTTGGATGAATGCATAACAGAGACTCGCCCCTAAGCAAGCGGAAAGAGTTCAGGGAAGCCTACGCACTTTTCAACATCCCTTCGATGCTGCTTAGAACCTTGCAGTTAAGTGGGACAGAACAAAAGGGAACTATTCCATCTAAAAGTAAGGGAACTCCACGGGACACCTGGATGGCTCAGTCGGTTAAGCGCCTGCCTTTGGCTCCGGTCAGGATCCCAGGGTCCTGGGATCGAGCCCCGCTCGGGCTTCTTGCTCAGCAAGGAGCCCGCTTCTCCCTCTCCCCTGGCCCCTGCTCATGCCCAAACGCTCGCGCGCGCTCTCTCTCTCTGACTCCAATAAACAAATGAAATCTATAAAAGTAGGGGAACTCCAAAGTTCTAAAGCCAAATGCAGTGGGATCATTCAGAACATCAACCAGCAACCCCTGTATCATAAGACTGGAAGGTATCCACGGACTCACTGGCATGGCCAGGCTGGATCCAGTTCAAAACCTGAAAAATGGAGCCCAAAGTTACCCGCTTCTCACATCCAAGACAGTGTGTAAAACGTTAGGGGCACCCTTCATTCTTTTCCTTGTGGGCCTCACAGGACACCCTTTCCCCCCGGAATGAGGCTTTCTCTTTCTTACTCCCCTTTCTTCCTTGCTACCCAGCCCAGGGGAGTCCTTTACTGCTGCTCTTGGAGGAAAGTCTCCCCATCTCATCCAGTAGCATTACCTCTGTCATGAGAACCTTGCTCATGATGCGGTTAACACAGATGTAGGCCTTGGGAACACAAAAACCAGAGACCAGAGTCTATGGTAGATGTGGAGGGCCTGCCGGAGTAAGACAGAGAGAGATAGAAACACTGGTACAAAATTATTTCCTCACCACGTTTTTTGTGCTAGTAAACATTTACATTCCTGCAAAGGAAACGTTTTCTTCTTTCACGTGCGCTCGGCAAACCGTGTCTCTCTGTTCCAAATCTAGTGTGTCGGAATAGTCATTCTCCCAAGCCAACCGTAGGGTGGGTGCTGGCTCTTTTGGGCTCTAGCAGGTGAGCTCTTTTTCAGAGCATATTTCTTGTCTCACTTAGCTGGGGGGGCACTTAATCTAGGAGACCCTCAACTTCTCCCTTCTACATTTAGGGCCTCATCCACCAGAGGGAGTCAGTCTGGCCACAGGCAAGACTATTTTAAGCCACTGTAATCTTCCCTGGGCTTCCATCAGCGTCTGGGTTCAAGAAGGTGGGTCCTATGGGTGGCGAGCTCCCAGCTCAGTCTTCCCCCATCCTCAGCAACTGAAACTGGTGAATGCCTAATGCAAGAGGTGAAGCAGTTCTTACCTGATTCTTGAGTCTCCTAAGAAACCAAGGGTCAAGGTCAGAATCTCTCCCTCCCAAGACTCCCTCAATCCTGAATTTCGTCATTGCTAGCTGTGGTTCTCTAGAGTCAACCATGAAAAGTTAACATGTCTTTTTTCTACAAGAAAAGGACAAAGAGAGGAATTTGTGTTTCCCATCTTCTTGAAATTATCTTTAAAACATTGCTCTCCTGACACCAGGCAGCACCGTGCAGACTTACTCCAGAGTCCCTTCATGGCACTCTCTCGCCAGCTCCCGGGCCCCAGGCCCCTGCAGCAAATGTGTGCTTCTGTGTGTATCGTGTGTAGGCCCAGCTCTGGGGAGGAGAGATTCCACCTCCTTCCCCACAATCCTGGGAAGTATCCCTTGGGGCTTACCAGTTGCCCTCACTGGCCCGAACTGTCAGGGACTAACGAGCTGGAGTCATTAAGTTCATCTCCCTTTCTAGAAAATTCTCCCAAGAAGAGATGACTTTTCTCTGGATCCAAATAAAGTTCCCTCCTTCTGCTTTCTACCCCACTGTAACTCCTACTTTCTTTCTTGCCCCTGCTGCCTTTTCTGGGTCAGTCCCTGGGCCATGAAGCTCTCTCTTTAAAACTTGTTGGGTTGTTTTCATCATAGTCCACCTGTGTCTCCAAACTCCGTGGTTACTTCCAAGAACACACCTCATCTCTGCCCACTAGTTCCCTACCTGGATCGTGGCCTTTGCCTCTAAATGGCTGTCCTCTAGCTTGAGGAATTATAATCAGTCTCCCATACACTCTTCTGGGAAGCTTTTAAATCCTACCTCTGGCCCTATTCAAGGCAGGTACAAATTATGGGTTTGAAACTCTTTATCTTCATAAACTTCCTTTTTATATTAACTCACTTAATTTCTATATTGATTGTACATTCTTCCAGAAGTGGTAGAAACTTAGCTCTACTCAATTTGAAGACTACCCTCTTTCCCCCGAGTTGTGTTTAAATGCTAAGAAGGCCTCAGACAGTTCTAACATGTTGAGTCCTCACTGGGAGCCATGAAATGTTTGTTCTTTCGTCATCTGTGGCCGCCTGGGCACTTGGCTCTCTCCACAGCTACCATACTGCTGGGGCACAGGAACCCTTCGCTCTCGGGGTGTCATCCTGTGGCTCAGGGATCCGCAGAGCTGTGCACAGTCTCTGAGGGCGGGCAGTCCTGCTACCTTCCCCGGGGTAACTCCCAGGAAGCAGGACACTGAGCACTCACTCCAGCGCCCACCAACAAATCTCCCCCATCCCTTGCCCAAGTCCTCCCTTCCACTCCCTGGCCCGAAGCAATCCTCCCCTATTTCAAGAGAAAGCCCTCTCTCTCTCCTCCATCTCTTTATCAAGCTCAGCCTCCACCCCAGATCTTCTCGGTTATTCCCAGGCCTTACATTTTTAGAAACCAAAGCCACTTCCTTTCTCTTTGACACCTTGTCACATGCCCCCCTTGAGGCAATGACTCCCTAGGGCTTACTTCACTGGGTGAGGCAGTAGAGGGAAAGGGGAGACTCACAACGAGAAAGGAAGAAAAAGAAAAATATCCGTTAATATTTTAAAATGCCATCACATTTTCATCTGCTATTAGCTGATCTGGAACCGTCTTTCTTGTTCTTAAGTCTCAGAAGACATTAGCGATTGAAAAGATGCCTTCCCCGCAGGCTAATTTCCTGTGTTCTCAGATCACAAGCCTTGCTCCCTGCTTATCTCCAGCCTGGAAGTAGGTTTTACACTATCACTGATAAGCCCGAACCCATCTTTCTAGCAACCACCTCTGTCTCCATTGCTCGACGTCGGCATTCTTCTGCCCACGGCTCCTGAACCACTTCACATTTCATTAGGTGTTCCATCGGGAAGGGCAGAAAGAGATGGGGTAGCTCAAAATGACTGCCTTCGTTGCTCATTTCTTTGTTTAGTGCCAGAAAGCACTTCTGCATCTCAGATGGTGTGTTCAAGCACAGTCAAGAGAAACCCCTCCTGTCAATTCTGATTCCACTCCATTTACCAGCATACACAGTTGAATGAGCTGTTTAAGTGGGGTTGTTATGAAATGAAATGAATTTGAATTTGCATTACATATTCTTTCAATTATTTATGGGTTGGGGTAACCCATATCAGTGACTTTTCCCCTCTACCCTCCTGAATCATCAAGAGAAAGCAGAAAGAAAAGTAACTCAGCACTTTTTTGCAAGGCCTGATGGTGATTACTGCTTACTGTGCTGAACAGAACTTCATTAAGGGCTCGTACCCTGGCTTCTTACCGCAACCCTTCAGACCTTCGAAGATCTTGAGGTCTAGGGCCACCACTCTGTGGAGCTAGAGAAGACCAAGTGTGGTTTTTGAGGCCCCACCAGGTATCAGGTGTTCTACCCTCCTGAAATCCCCAATATTATAGTCGCTACTTCCAGAAAAACTCTTAATTATTCACTATATGAGTGATTTTGGGGAGGGGGGGTAGGGAGCATGGCCCCTTAAAGGTCACTGGTAGAATGTATGCTTGTGGTCCACATGCCGCAGGGAGTCTCCTCTAATTTCATCCCATTATCAGTCTAGTAACTACCACCTGGGAAGGCTCAGAGACTCTGACCCTTCATAGGGGGAGATTTGTAACTTCAGGACTGTACTCCTATTCCTCCTATTGATGAAAGGGTGGGGTTGACTATCCATTACTCAGCCACCCAACTATCAAGTTCATGCACAGACTCCCGAGAATGTACAGAAAAGGCCCTCACTTTAGAAAATGAACAAAATGTCTCCTCAGTTGAACCTAGGAGGCTGAGCACAAAGGGATCGAGGCATTTGCCCCCTCCTTCCAGGGCTGGAGCTCGTCCCCAAATCCGTATTCTTAACCCAGTCCTCTCCTGATTTAGTCCATTTCCATGGCATTTGTTTCCATCAAAGTCTATGCTGTCATTCTGGTGATTTTCGTCGGTTTGTTTGTTTTTGTTTTTGTTTTTGTTTTAATAAAGAAGGGCTATATTGGAAAATGGAAGTGGTATATCATTTAAAAGCATATACAAATTTAAAAAGAACTAATATGGTAACCAAAAGTAGATTACAGAATTAAAGCCTGGAAAAAATTGTTTAAAAAACAAAATTCAACAAAGTAAATTTTAGAGATCTGATTCAACAATTCATTAATTGGGCAGCACTGCATGGAGCGGATAGAAAAGTGCTCCGAGGAGCGGTACAAAATGGAAGACTTCTATAGGCAGAAGAGAGTGGGACAAGGAAGCTATACTAGTGAAAAGTGGGTTGGCTGTGGCCAGGTCACCTTCCTTTAGGGCACAGAGGTATAGGAGGAAGGAGGGGCTATCAGACAGATTACCTCACTAGTGCTGATCAGATAGTTCCTGATTAGCTGGTTAACGACTCTATTCCTGGAAGAGGTTACAATTATAATTAAGCATTAATTCTTGGTTTGGTGATGTGGGGCTTAGCATAAGTGACTCCATTTTGGATCTGTTGTCTTTTTTTTTTTTTTTAAGATTTTATTTATTTATTTGACACAGAGAGGAAGATTACAAGTTACTAGGCAGAGAGGCAGGCAGAGAGACTGGGAGAGGAGGAAGCAGGCTCCCTGCTGAGCAGAGAGCCCNAAGATTACAAGTTACTAGGCAGAGAGGCAGGCAAAGAGACCGGGAGAGGAGGAAGCAGGCTCCCTGCTGAGCAGAGAGCCCAATGCAGGCCTCGATCCCAGGACGCTGAGATCATGACCTGAGCCGAAAGCAGAGGCTTTAACCCACTGAGCCACCCAGGCGCCCTGTTGTCTTATTTTTAACAGTTGGTGGGAAAACNGTCCTTTAATTGCATGGTAATTGGGAGTCAAAGCAGAATCTATTTAGAATCCACAAGGCCTATTAGGAGTCCAGAGAACCAATAGCAAGTCAACCAAAATTAAGAAAAGAAATCAGACTCTAATTGTAAACAGAAGACTAATCATTAGCTGTTCCCTTTCCCTAGAGTAAGTCATGGATAGTTGGCTGACATTTTACATTTTACTTTAAGTATAAAAAAAAAATTGCACAAGTGGCTTCCTCATTAGCAGGTTTTTCTGTGTTAGTGGCCATCAGAAATCTAGCTAAACTCCAAGATTAAAAAACATCTTCCCAATTCCTCCATGATACCTTACTCCCCAAATTGTCCTGTATCTACTCCAGGTCCTCAAATGCAGACAAAGAACCCCACTTTGCATATGTACTTGAGAGCTCACCTGTGGCTATATGCCAAGTCACCACTTGACATGCAGATCAATTACACATGCACTGAAAACACAGTTAACAGACTCTTAGAAATGTGTCTCATTGCTAAGTAGCCAAGAACTCTGTTCAGTAGCTGCCATGTTCATGTGATAGACATAAATAAGGTCAGCATAGGCCACAATTACACACATATCAATACAGGATCACATGATACTGATTGGCTAACATCTTTTAATAACCATGCTTATAACACAGTAGTCCAATATGATTTTTTAATACTTAAGTTAATCTGGCCATAATACCTTTAACTGTATTAAGATTCCATTAGCCTTACACAGTAGAGCAGCCATTGTTGAGTTGGAAATGAAATTATGACAGACATGGTTGAAATGGCAGATTATCTTGACAATTACCAACAGCTAATATATGGAAAGCTACCCCAAGCTCTTAACACTATTTGGTTTTACTTTTATATCCTAAAATTCCTTTGTCAGATATATATACCAATCTTCTCTGTGTAGGTTCTAGGAACATTTCTGTGGTTTAAAAAACATAGATCTACTTTTTAACTTTAGTTTTTTTAACTTTAGTTTTAATCTCATTTAAATTCTTTATTGTAAGGTTTGGGCCAAAGTTCACATCCCAAGAGATTCATATTACACAGTTTTGAGAAGACTGCATTAAGTCTTCCATCCATTCAGTAAGCACCTGGTGAATATAAGGTACTATTTTGGGCACTGGGGAGGCTATATAAAAAGGTATAAAGTGGCATAGGACTAATATAATAAAATAAGGCCAGTGGAGCTCAAAAGAGGAGAGAAGGCTTCCAGAGAAAGGATCAGGAAAGGTTTCATGGAAGAGACAGCACAAGAATTAGGCAGAGAAGAGTAAGGAGAGAGACTCTTGAGCAGGAGCAAGCAGACGCTCCATTTATTCATTTGTAACCTGTGCTGAAAAACGTCACAGAAGAAGACAGCAGGCTACACTCAAGAACACTGCCTTGACTAGACTCCTAGGAGACTGACTCCCAGGAGACTGGCTGAGTTACGGGCAACCCAGTTCAGGGCTGTAGGAGAGCTCCGGCTTTCGGGATATGGCCAGACGACTCATTAAGTCCTGGAGGCCAGCCCAGGGAGTCTGGGCTTCACTTCTGGGCAGCATGAAGTCACTGGATGTTGACAACCAGGAAAGGAACATCAGCACCGGGTTTAACTTGAGAGAAACTGGAGTCAAAGAAACAAGGCAGAGGCTTCATGCGATGTTTCTGGACATCAAGACAAGTCAGAGCTAGTTTTACTGACTTGGAAGGCATGCAGAAATGGTGTTCAAAGCTGCAGATTTGCAAGAGATGATCTAGAGGGGAAGATCTCGTAGACTAGAGCAACAAGGGAATAAGATGGAAGGATATGAAATGGAAGCAGATGACCATGGTCGGGAAAAGAGAACTGGGGGTTGTAGTGTCTCAGGCAACCAGAAAGCAGAGTTTCAGGAAACTAGGTGTGAACAACTGAGCTTATGCTACAGAGAGGTCTCATAGGATGGAAACTGAAAGTGAGCAATCAGGAACACCTGAATACCCAAATGCGAGCAGTTCGGTAGTTTTGTAGGGGTAGAAGCCAGAATACTGTGGATTTTGAAGAATGAGTGAACAGGAGGAAGAGAAAAAACCAGACAGAATACTTGTTCTAGAAATAGTGTTATAACGAGCTCCAGCGAAGGATAGCAGTGTCTGGGCCAGAGAAAGAATTATTTAAAATAGGAGAGATCTGGGAACATTTGTATGTTTTAGGGAGGGAGCCAGAGAAAGGGAAAAATTAAAGATACAGAAAAAAAATGAATGAGTTGATACAGTAAGAATGTAGAATCTAGTAAGTACGTCATAAAAAGTAGTAAGTAGAGAACAAATGCCATGGTTTTCCAGTGCCCCTGGAGCCCACCACCACAGACTCAGGCAAAACATCAATCTGTTGGGGGGGGGGGAAGATGAAGGAAACAAAAATAAGAAATTCCAATCTGGGCCAGGAATAGAAGAAATGAAACACAGACTTCCAGCATGTCGTGATGAGAAACCTCACCCAGAGTGACCTGAAGAACAATCCAGAAGGATGCTTGCAACACACACCGACTGCCTCGACTCCCAAAGCATCACAGATGTTCCTGATAAAATAAGTTCTGATGTGCAAGTCAGCCCCAGTTTTCAAAGACTGGTCCTTGTAGGTTCCTCTGGAAAAGAAGGAGGGGCTTCCCGGCTGTGGATATGTGGAAGTTACAGGAAGAGTGAGGAAGGGTGTATATATATTTAAAAAGGCAATAAAGGCTAGGCTGCCTCAGTCCACCTCCCCTTGGCCACAGTGATATAATTCTTGATGGCATTTTAATTAATTAAGCAGAGGAGAACGAGAATGAGCAAGTAAAATGTAGTACGTTATGCAAATGACTTCCAGTAAATTCCTCAAAAAGTGCTCTCCAACATTTCACTGAGAGAGATGCAGATCTTTGAAATGAAGAAAGTTTACTGTTGTATTTCTAGGGTGAAGGCTTTGAGGAGAGCCTCCGTCCCGAGAAAAATCTCCAGTTGCCATGACTTGCCAAAGGGTGTCTCCCCACAGACCACTGAGCAAGGTCATGTTGTAAAGGACCTAGGCTGAGGAGGCCTACAGAGAGAGCTGCAGGCTCTCCAAATTACCACAGGGCCTCTTGGCTTTGCCTATTAGAAGGTTAATCCTAATTCCTGTAAATGAACCAGATTTGAAAATAGGTGTTTAGGAACAGAAGCAGCCCCAATGCCACGGCTCACAAAGCAGCCGGGCATGGAGCATGTTCAGCCCACCGTTCAATGATAATAGGTTTACCAAGTGAAATAAATGCTAAATTGGGGATAGGGGAGAGCATTTTACCCTATTTGACCTCTTAGGAAAGTCACCCAGGGTGTCCTAAGGGGAACAGAGCAGATAGGAGGGAACTATCAACATGCCCCCTGTCTGAGTTGATGGTCCCTTGTTCCAGAACAAACAAAAAAAGAAAATGTCGCCAATTACTCTGACGAGTATTTTCTTTCTTTTTATTTTACCTGTTGAAGCGACTCCGGTCTGTGCAGGGGGCAGCCTCAGTTCCTCCAAATCTCTCCCAGCTCATGTCCCTGAGGCCACCCTCTGTCCCCACAGACCAGAGATCCACAAGGACACACCCAGAAATCCTGACAGCACTTCTCAATGAGAGGCTGAGCAGGAAGGATGTGGGTGGAATAAATCATAATTTGGGAGGTCTGAAGTTCTGCACTGCTTTGTGTTGTTTATTTTACCAACCCCCAAACTCTGCTTTTAAAAAATGTTTAAGTCGATCTGTCTACGCAAAAAGAAAATTATATGGATTGTTAATTCTGTTTATGCCTTTTTGCATAAAGATCATTGGGTTTTCGGACCACTGGTTCTGCACACGCATACACACATCACATTTGAGCAGTCTGCATGCACTCCCTCACAAATGTTAATGTCTCTTTGTTAATAGGAATTCTTGTAGTGGGTGTGTGTATATATATGCCCTATATACAATTTCTGAGCAATTTTTGCCCTCCTGATTCCCATCAATTTCCAAAACAATATTTTCCTTACTTGCAAATGGAATACGTGTTTATTACAGAAAATTTAGAAAGGAAAGCACAGGGAAGACAATAAAAATCATTCATAAGCCCCAACCCAGAGATAAACACTCATCATTTTGGTACATATACTTCTCATCTGGTAGTCTATGCATAAATACCCTTTTTGCCTCCAAAATAGTACTATACTACATCCTAGTTTATAAATGGCTCTTTTCACTTAATACGTCACACACATTTTTTTCTATATCATAAAATATTCTTCCAAGCATAATTTTCCAAAGTGACATAATATGCCATACAATGCATATACCTAATGATATTCAGCCATCCCCCATTGCTGGGTCCTTAAGTTGTTGCCAACATTTTGTTAGCATTAGCCATATTACTTTGAACATCGCTTTATCTTCGCTTAAATCCAGAATTATTTCCTTTGGGTAAAATCTTGTAAATTGAGTTGCTGAGTCACTGGGAGAAGGCAATTATTAAGACTTTCTATAGATTATAAAATTGCTTTTCAGAAAGATTATACCAATTTACATTCCTACCAGTAGTATATCAAAGGGCATCTTTCCCCATTTTCCAACACTAGTTTTCCCATTATTTTGATATTCTGTCTCCTTTTTGGAATAGAACTTGTTGTGACCCTTGTCTTCAAGGCAGTGAACGAACAGAACGGTGTGATTAGAGTTAAACATGTTCCTAAAATGCCTTCCGGAAACCTGTCAGGCCAAACCCGCCGTCATCACATTAAATCTGATCACCGAACACTATTCTAATGTGGTTCCCAAATCCTCACTTTCTATGGTTAATGTGTTCTTTTTCATCCACACAAAATGTTGCTGATCAGATATCTACATGCTCTTAAGTAAAAATAAAGGCAATTTCAAACAGTTGGGGACAGAGATTCCAAATATGGTTCTATAAAATGTAATGAGGTTTTGAATTGTAAAACTCTGTTGAGGGGAGAGTTCTCCGCAATGACTGTGATGCTAACAGGAAGATCTAAAGAGTAAACAGCTTAGATCCCTGAACGGACCTCAGAGGGATGAAAGCTGGGTAAAAGCTAGCAGGAGTGAACAGAACAATATCAGAGTAAACAGACTGTACCGATTCCAAGAGATAAGACTGATGAAATCCAGTGTAGCGCTAATATATCCCACCCACATAGTCACATAAATAGGAGTGTGGAAGAGAGCTTATGGAAATGTGTACCCTAAAAAAAATTTTTTAACTTTAAAAAGGAAGGAAGAGGGCGCCTGGGTGGCTCAGTGGGTTAAAGCCGCTGCCTTCAGCTCAGGTCATGATCCCAGGGTCCTGGGATCGAGGCCCACATCGGGCTCTCTGCTCAGCGGGGAGCCTGCTTCCTCCTCTCTCCTCTCTCTCTGCCTACCTCTCTGCCTACTTGTAATCTCTCTCTCTGTGTCAAATGAATAAATAAAAAAAAAAATCNATTTTTTAACTTTAAAAAGGAAGGAAGAGAGGGACAGAAGGAAAGAAGGGAAGGAAGAGAAGGTAAGGGAAGGAAGGGAAGGAAAGGAAAGAAATACAGCCTGTGTCAGGCCATGGCNATAAAATAAAATAAAAAGGAAGGAAGAGAGGGACAGAAGGAAAGAAGGGAAGGAAGAGAAGGTAAGGGAAGGAAGGGAAGGAAAGGAAAGAAATACAGCCTGTGTCAGGCCATGGCAGCAGGCTTGCTTTATGTAATGAACAAACTACCTCCCCAAAGAATTCTCCTGAAACTGGATCTGAGCCTGGGAGGGTAATATAAAATGGGATGTACTGAAAATAATTTTTTTAACTAGCAATCCTAGTACCTATTAAGTTATGATCTACATCCAATTTCTCGTTTAAAACAGTTTGGAGCTCAATAATTAGTATGAAAGGTAACTTCCAGAAATGTTTGACAGGAAAACCCATTATTTCTGTATGAGGCTGCCACCTGGCCTCCATGTCCACCCAAGTAGTAAATGAGTCCCAGAATGCTTAGGAAAAGCTGACACACGGAACTAATCTTTAATTTATTGATCTGCTACTTCACTGGAAAAAAGTAGTATATCGATAAATGGTGTTAGTTAAGAAGTTAAAGTCCAAGAAGAAACAGTGAGGGTTTGCTGGAATACACTGAGTACCATTAACGTTTGTAGAAAATAAAATTGGGAGCTTCTGGGAGAAAACTGATGTCTGATAAGGACACAAGAGCATCAAGCAATATAAACTTTAAGATCAATGAACCTGAAGTTCTATTTTATAATGTCCTTCCTTTTTCTTCTGCCTTCCTATCTGTACAACAACAAAAAAAGCAATAAGCTGGAAATTTTCAGATAAACTAATCTAAAAACAGTAAGTGAAATGAATAATTTAGAACTCTAGGATCCGGCAAAATATGACTCTGTAACTTATGACTTTATGCTTAATTATAATGATCAATTAAAGAAATCTCTGTATGAAAATTAAAAATAGGGAATCCTAAAATGATAAAACTAAAAAGGAAAGTAAAAAAGGCAATGATGTAAAATTAAAATAATCCTTAATTCTGAAGACGAAAATGGTCCCTGAACATATTTAAATTACCTCTTGCTCTTGCAGGCTCATATTAGTCTTTCAAAAGAAGAAATTGTAGAATTTTCCTTCATACCAAGAGAAAATGTTGCCAAAACACACTTTCAGAGTGTCTATGGTATGACGTATTAATAATTTGGAGATGTACAAAATGACTCCTTCTTAATAAACACGGGAAGTTGATTTTGAATAAAATTTTAAGTACACTATATAAATACACATGTGGAATAATTGAGAAGTTGTGATTAGTAAAGAGCAGAGTGACCCAGGATGTCATGCCCCAATACAGTTATTCAAATTTTTGTGTATTCTTTTCTAACATTTTTTATTTCAATTAATGTTTATTAAATAGTTGTACATAAAATCGTATATCCTCCTTTTCTCATTTAACAGCATATCAGAATCATTTTAATGTGACATGACAGCTACCAAATAGTACCCCCAGTGTGTCATAATTTGATTTGATTTTTTCATTTGTTATTTTTTATTTTGTTGGACATTTGAATTACATGTGTGGAATTACTACACTACGAAGCCACTGTGATGAACATCCTAAAGCCTAAGGTTTTAACAGCCTAGATAGACTGACTGCAAAACTGTCAGCAGTTCCCCTTTCAGTGTCTGTGCCCCCTTGCCACGTAAGTCTGAGTGTCCGCCTTGACTCCAAAGCCAGCCATGAGACTTGCGGGGCAAATAGGCTATTAGCAAGCCTGATGCATGCAAGCACTTGCATATGAGAGCTTGCTCCCTTGCTCTCCTGGGAATTCTATCTCTAAATCAACAGGCCCAGGCTAGCTGATGAGACACATGACCCAGTTGCTCCCATCCCTTCTGCACACCTGCCCACTAGCAGACATGTGATGAAAGCCATCCCGGATCACCCAGCCACCAGCCAACTCACCAACTGAACAGCCTTGTTGAAGATTGAAGCAAGCCCTGCTGAAATCAGCAGAGCTGGTCCATACAAGAAGAAATGCCAGTGATCCATAGAATCATGAGCCAAAGAAATGGTTACGATTTCAAAGCCACTTTGTTTTGGAGGGGTTCATCATATGGCTTAAAAGCTAAGGAATATAGACTTTTCCTGTATTTCTTTAGGCTACTTTCCCAGAAATGAATTTACTTGGTCAAAGGGCAAGCACACTGACTATTCACTGACTGATAAGCAGGTGGCCTTCTCAACATTCAGTAGCCCCAGGAATGAATTAGCCATTCTGCTACTACTTTCTGAAGGATTCCTATAGTTTTCAAAGACTCCTCTTCATGGAGCCAGAATGTGATACTTAAGAAGTCAATGGGATAAGGGCACCTACGTGGCTTAGCCAGTTAAGCATCTGGCTCTTGATTTTGGCTCAGATCATGATGTCAAGGTTGTGAGATCGAGCCCTGCGCTGGGCTCCATGCTCAGCGGGGAGTCAGCTTGAGATTCTCTCCCTCTGACCCTCCCCCCACTTTGATCCCACTCACATGCACTCTCTCTCTCTCCCTCTAAAATAAATTTTAAAAATCTTTTTAAAAAGAAGAAGATGTCAACAGGCTAAAGGAGAAAGCTTTGCCAGGTTTTCCTTAAGATACACAATTTGAACCTCTAACCCCAATAAAGAGACACATGTCCCAGGTCCCACCAATAATGTGTAAAGTTCTCTGCCCTTGGGCATCCTTACTCTCAGGTCTGATGAGGTCCACTCCATGACAGAAGAGCCACCTGTCTCTTACTTTCTTTCACTCATTCATTCGAAATATAATTACTTAGAGTTTATTAGCTAATGAACCAGGCATTGGGAGGCAGAAAAAAAGTGGTTCCTATCTTCCAGATACTTGGTCTTCAGGAGGAGAGGAGAAGTATCTAGCCACACAGATCCTGGCAGCAACCCCTGGACTTTCTATTAAAATATATCCTGAAGCAAACTCGTTTATAGCCACCCAGCTCCTACCCTGATCCTAATTTCATTTCTCTTCGGTAGTAAAGCAAAAAGTGACTTAGACCAAAAATAATTTTTATATTAAATATGTGTTGAAATGATAAGATCTTAGATATACTGAGTTAAGTAAAATATATCATTAAAATTAATGTCATCTGCTTCTCTTCATTTTTTTAACATTATTTAAAAATTTTAATGCATGGCTCACACCTGTGGCTCACATCCTATTTCTACAGGACAATGCTGCTGCCCTAGATACTTTCAAAGCCCAGGTGAAAAGGATGTTGATTTAACTGAGCAGTAAAGAAATTAATTGAGTGAACTTAACTACAATCTGGACAGAAGCAAAGAGTCACACCAAATAACAGGATTGGATCAAGATATGGACATGGAGTTCTCCACGTTGACATAGAAACTTGGAAGATTAGCTAAGCCTTGGGTTGGTAACATAGAATCATCACAGAGGAACATAACTCTCAAGCCCCACATCCCATCTCCTACCTCTGACCACATCCTGGCCACACAATAACCAACCTCTGTTCACCCACTAGAGGAAATTTTCTAACAAGTATGTATGTTTTCCAGATTGGGAAATTCATTCCCAATTCATGAGAATGAAATATAAATATAATGAAATAAATCTAGCCCACAGTATTAAAAACTTGATGTAGTATTCAGGAGAAAGTTTTATCATTAGGACAATCAGTATATATGAAAGCATTTTTAAGAGAATTTGGCATATAAGGAATCTGACAGGTTATTTTTTGTGATTCTAACATAAAATATGCAAATAATTTCAGAACCTTTTTCAGAGGATTACAAGAAAACATGGTAAATAATATTGGAAAAATACAATTTTTTATGTTTATCATTTGTTTTGCTATGTTTGCAAACTTAATGTAGATTTACAAGAGATTTTTAAGTGTTTGGGAAATTTCTCCTTGATAGAGTCAATAATTTGCCCTTCCAGGCATCCAAAACTATAAAAGAAATAAAATATATTAAATATAGTGGTACATTTTTAAATGTTTAAGGAATTTAAATTAGATTTGTAACTAGGACTGGCTATTCAAGGACTTCTGGTCTTTCAACTTGAGTAAATTAAATAACTAAGAAATATCTAAGAAAAATCTAAGAAATACCTAAGAAATATCTAGAAATATCTAAGAAAAAGTGGAGTTAGCTGCTCTTATTTTAATCATTTTTTATCTAGAATACAAGATATGTAAGTTAAAATTAAAAGCTTAATAAACAGATTTAACTTTTTAAAATTTTGTACATTGCTTACCTAAAACTCAAGTGTTATAAATAGCTCTTTCTATGCACAAAAGCCCCACTCAGAACATGAAAAAATCACAGCGGCAAGGGAAGGTATCCAAAATTCTTGGGGGAAAGCCAAGTCCATCCTTGCATTGAAATGATACTTGCTTCCTGGGTAATGTTTCCATTACAGAATTAAAAGGTAGTCTTAATATGAGGTAAAAGAACTTGGATTGGATGTCACCTCAGACTCTGTATCTGCCTCAGGAGGTCACAGCATCCCTATCCCTGGAAGTATCTGCCTAGTTATGCCTACAATACAAGGCTGTGGGTTGTGTGCAAGCCCTCTGTGAGCAGCCCTTGAGCCAAGGGGACCATGTTGGGTCAGGAGTGCTGGATTGCTTGTACAGTGAAGCACTCCACCTTTGGGAGAGGTCTCAAACGGTACCTTCACATCACCTTGAACCAGGAATAAAAAGACAGTAAAAGCCAAGCAAGGGTATATTGCAGTCCTGACATTTCTCTCATTACTGAAAGAACCAAAGTTGGGCTTATCACAGAAAGAGGATTCGTTTGTAATTCTGGTCGTTTCTAAAATATCTTCTGTATGTCCACAGTAGCAACCACATTACGATGCTTGCCCAGACATGCCTTGTACTTTGATACTCCATATTTTCCTTTCAGAGAGAAGCAAGAATATGGTTGAACACACAAGGTGGGAGCCAAATCAAGGAGGGCTAGAAACTAAAACCAAAGGGCATTTACTTTACTTAAAAGGCAGTGATGAATTGGCCAAGATTTTTTTTTTTAAGATTTTATTTATTCATTTGACACAGGGAGAGAGATCACAAGCAGGCAGAGAGGCAGGCAGAGAGAGAGAAGGAAGCAGACTCCCTGCTCAGCAGGGAGTCCAGTGCGGGCCTTGATCCCAGGACCCTGAGATCATGACCTGAGCTGAAGGCAGAGGCTTTAACCCACTGAGCCACCCAGGCGTCCCTGGCCAAGATTTTAAAGCAGACAAGTAAATTTATAAAAATAAAAATAATTTTTTTTAAAACAACACTTCAAAAAAGGCACTTTTTTTTTAAGATTTTACTTATTTATTTGACAGAGAAAGAGATCACAAGCAGGCAGAGAGGCAGGCAGAGGGATACGGGGAAGCAGGCTCCTTGCTGAGCAGAGAGCCCGATGTGGGGCTCCATCCCAGGACCCTGAGATCATGACCTGAGCTGAAGGCAGAGGCTTAACCCACTGAGCCACCCAGGCTCTTCAGGCACCTGGGTAGCTCAGTTTGTTAAGACTGTTGTTGATTTCTGCTCAGGTCATGATTTCAGAGCTATGAGATCAAGCCCCATATCTGGCTCGTGCTCAGCCAGAGTCCCCTTGAGAGATTCTCTCCCACTCCTTCTCCCTCTGCCCCTCCCCTGCCTCAAACTCTCTCTCTCTCTAAAATAAGTGGGTCAATCTTTAAAAAAAAAAAAAAAAAAAGACCAGTCTTTTCCAGTAGCACACATTCAGGGAGAGCCCAGAGGTAAGAGACCAGAGAGAAGGTATTGCAAGAGCTGCTTGAGATCTAAACTAGTATTGTATCAGTTGTAGGGCAACTAATTTATGGTTCTGACCAGGATACTTTTGTGAGTAAAAGAGAGGAGTAACACAATGGGGTGTTTGGTGTAAATTTCAACTGTCCTGAGCAAACTGGGATGCATGGTCACTTGAGCCAGTGGGAAGGCAAAGGAAGAAAGATGATAGAGAAATGTGAAGGAAAAAAGCAGAGGACTTAGTGATTTACCAGACTCAAGAGGTCAAGAGGGAAGGAAGAGTCAAATATAATGCTGAGCTCTAGGTAACTTGGAGAATACNGTGTTTGGTGTAAATTTCAACTGTCCTGAGCAAACTGGGATGCATGGTCACTTGAGCCAGTGGGAAGGCAAAGGAAGAAAGATGATAGAGAAATGTGAAGGAAAAAAGCAGAGGACTTAGTGATTTACCAGACTCAAGAGGTCAAGAGGGAAGGAAGAGTCAAATATAATGCTGAGCTCTAGGTAACTTGGAGAATACCGGCACCATGAATAGAAACTGGACATACCTCGGTGCTCGGTAGGAGAGGAGGTAACCAGGCAGAGATGTCCAGCAAACAACAAATGCTGGATTAAAACCTGACCGATCAGGAGATAGAAATATGGGACTCATCTCTGTAAGGATGGCAGGAAAAGAAGACAGAGAAAGACAGTCTTGGGAGTACATTTATTGTAGGAGGAGAAAAGGAAGGGTAGTCAATGAAGGAGTCAACGAAGGGGTCAGAGACATACAAGGAGGAAAATCAGGCATTGTCACCAAAACAAAGGCTTTCGAATGAGTTTGGAGAAAACAGGAGAACAATGGACCAGACACTATAGGAAACACCAGTTTGAGAAGAATTAAGCCAAAACTACTGGATTAGCAATCAGGGAGTTACCAGTGAATCAAGAACATCTCTTTAGAGAGCTGGGAACTGAAGCTACATTGCAAGAAGGTAAGTAGTGAGTGGTGACGAGAAAGTAGAAATAGAGGATTGACTATCCTCTCTTAAATGCTCAATAATGAAAGAAGGAGAAAGACCACAGGGTTCTGGGGAGATAATACAACCTTGTACAGAAAACATATTTTCAACAGCAAAATCCTAAAGCTAAATTCAAGTTCTCTACCCAGGTTAAGAACTATGTGAAAACCACCTGATTCTCTTGGGCTCTGTCTATTCATTTTGGAGCAAGCCCAACAAAGCCCATGTAATAACCTACAGCATGTTAACTTCTGTTTGAAGTCTCTCAGTAATTGTAAATTCTGGATCAATTGTTTCAGTTGAATTAAAGTCAAGTGGTTCTTTGTGTTACTGGAATTTTGTCAAAATTTTCATTGCTCATTCAAATTCCCATTTTTGTGTTATTTAGAAGACTGTTTATTAAGGTATATTTCACCTTAGAAATACACTTTTAATTTGTAAATTATAAAGTAAAAGTTTGCTTTTATCTTTAAAAAGGTAGAGAAAGGGGAAAGAGAGGAAGGTGGGAACAATGGAAAAAGGAGTGGCAACTCACTTGTATATACATGAAGGTAAATAAAACTCCCTCTAGATTTGCTCATTTGAAGACTTGGTCATTAATCAAGACAGTACTCAAAGAAAATTTAAATTTACTGACATTGTTGATTGTCCTGTGTTTTGGCCACCCATCCCCAATCTCCAGCCCCTTTCCCTGCACCTGTCTAGCTTATGGTCATCATTGGGTTACAGCTAAACAACCTTTTGCCATCACTGCCCTTTAAAATGGGTTGGCATAAGATGCCATATGGGATTTTCATAATCCTTGACAGCCTTTATTGCAATTATTTATTTACTGTCTGTCTTCCCCACCAACCAATAGTCTAAGAGGTTAAGAACCATGGCTGTCTTGTACACACTGTATCAATACTTTGCATAGGGCTAGCATAAAGTAGGTGCCCAACAGTACTCAGTAAATGAATAAATACATAAAGCTGTGAAAAAAATGTGATCATTTATCAGTGCTGGTTCTATCTCCTCCTTTGGAGAGACTACATCATTATTTTTTAATTCTTAGAATCAAAGATCACAGTACTTTAGAGTAATAGTGATATTTGAAGATGATCTGTTCAAATGCTTATTTTTTTTTTCTTATTTAGTTATCTACTTATCTTTAGAGAAGGGAGAGAAGGAGAAAGGGAATCTTAAGCAGGCTCCACGCCCAGCATTTAGCCTGATGCCAGGCTCAGTCTCACCACTGTGAGATCATGACCTGGGCCAAAATCAAGAGTCAGACACTTTAACAGACTGAGCCACCCACGTGCCCAGCAAACACTTATTTTTAGCAACAGATTTTTTTTTTCAAAACACAAACTTATAAAGGCACTAATTTCTAAGTCAGGTAAAGTACAGCTGCTCTGACTGAAACACAAGTTGAGGAAACCAGAGCCCTGTCTGCTCTGACTCTCATTTTCCGGGAAGCACACCACACACGTCTAACACAGCTCCACAGAAAGTTGAGGCTTACTGGATGACAATTTGAAAACCATGAGACTGGATTAATAACCACCATATATTAAAAGCACCTGGAAAGCAACAAGAAAAATTACAAGTTAACCAATGAAAAAAAAAAGTGCAAAGTTTATGAAAAGGAAATTTACTGGAAAAGATATACTCATGGCCAGTAAAGATATGTAAAGATGATGAACTTCTCCGCTAGTCAGAAAAATGTAGGTTGAAACCATAGGAAAAAGACTTTACCCATAATACTAGTAAAATGCAGGGCGCCTGGGTGGCTCAGTGGGTTAAAGGCTCTGCTTTCAGCTCAGGTCATGATCTCGGGGTCCTGGGATCGAGGCCCGCATCGGGCTCTCTGCTCAGCAGGGAGCCTGCTTCCTCCTCTCTCTCTGCCTGCCTCTCAGCCTACTTGTGATCTCTCTCCCTCTGTGAAATAAATAAATAAAATCTTTAAAAAAAAATACTAGTAAAATGCAAATATTTATATTATCAAGAAGGCAAAAAAGCACTGTCATGGAGGTGGAAATAGAACAGCAATTCCAATTTCAAACTGTATCTGCCCTTGACCCAGAAAATCACTTCTAGGAATCTATTCTATAGAAATTCCAAGTATATGCATAAAGATAAACATCCTTGAACATATCTTTGTGCTTTTATTTTTAGGTGCAAATTTCAACCCTTGTTTATATTTCTTGTTATAAAAGTTAACCAAAAAATGCAGGCAAATGGGAATAGAAGCAAAAGGCCAAGTTTTTTTGTTTTTGTTTTTTGTTTTTAAGAGCAAATAATGTTTTTATTACAGTCTCTTAGGCAAACTTAGGACAAACACAATTAGACATAGTAACCAATTCAAATGTGTACTGAATGGAATAATTTCACTTATATTTCTTTTTTTAAATTTTATTATTTTTATTATTATTATTATTTGCCCAAGGGGTACAGGTCTGTGAAACATCAGGCTTATACCTTTCACAGCACTCACCATAGCACAAACCCACCCCAATGTCCATAACCCATCCACCCTATCCCTACTCTCCCACTCCCCCGTAACCCTCACTTTGTTTTGTGAGGTTAAGAGTCTCTTATGGTTTCTCTCCTTCCCAATCCCATCTTGTTTCATTTTTCCCTCCCTACCCCCCATGACCCCCTGCCCTGCCCCTCAAATTCCTCATATCAGAGAGATCATATGATAATTGTCTTTCTCTGATTGACTTATTTCGCTTAGCATAATACCCTCTAGTTCCATCCATGTCGTTGCAAATGGTAAGATTTTGTTTCTTTTGATGGCTGCATAGTATTCCATTGTATATATATACCACATCTTCTTTATCCATTCATCTATTGATGGACACCTAGGTTCTTTCCATAGTTTGGCTATTGTGGACATTGCTCCTATAAACATTCGGGTGCACGCGTCCCTGAGGATCACTCCCTTTGTATCTTTAGGGTAAATACCCAGTAGTGTGATTGCTGGGTCATAGGGTAGCTCTATTTTCAACTTTTTGAGGAACCTTCATACTGTTTTCCAGAGTGGCTGCACCAGCTTGCATTCCCACCAACAGTGTAGGAGGGTTCCCCTTTCTCCACATCCTCGCCAACATCTGTCGTTTCCTGACTTGTTAATTTTAGCCATTCTGACTGGTGTGAGGTGGTGTCTCACTGTGGTTTTGATCTGTATTTCCCTGATGGCAAGTGATGTTGAGCACTTTCTCATGTGTCTGTTGACCATTTGGATGTCTTCTTTGGAGAAATGTCTGTTCATGTCTTCTGCCCATTTCTTGACTGGGTTATTTGTTCTATGGGTGTTGAGTTTGATTAAGTTCTTTATAGATTTTGGATATGAGCCCTTTATCTGATATGTCATTTGCAAATATCTTCTCCCATTCTGTCAGTTGACTTTTGGTTTTGTTGACTGTCTCCTTTGCTGTGCAAAAGCTTTTGATCTTGATGAAGTCCCAATAGTTCATTTTTGCCTTTGCTTCCCTTGCAAAAGACCAAGTTTAAAACAACATTTTCCTTATGGCCAGTAAGTTCTAACTTAAAAGTAAGGTATGTTTTTACATTTAACCAATTATTTTCTTGGAATATTAAAATCTGATTATTAAGAGGTTCCTGGATGGCTCAGTAGGTTAAGCATCTGACTCTTGGTTTTGGCTCAGGCCATGAACTCAGGTTTGTGAAATCCAGCTCAGCAGGGAGTCTGCTTCTCTCCTTCTCCCTCTGTCCGTCCCCCTTCTTGCATGCTCACTCTCTCTCTCTAATAAATAAATAAATCTTTTTTAAAAATCTATTTATTGAAACATGTATCAGTTTACTTCTCCCAAAAACAGTATTTCATGGTATTTGTCAGGTGCATAAACACTTACTTAAAACAAAAGAAAAACGTACATCTTACAAATGTTCATATTAACATGATATAAAATTGGGGTGCCTGGGTGGCTCAGATGGTTAAGCATCTGCCTTCGGCTCAGGTCATAATCCCAGGGTCCTGGGATTGAGCCCCATGTCGGGCTCCTGGCTCAGCAGGAAGTCTGCTTCTCCCTCTCCCTCTGTCTCTCCCCCATTCTTGCTCTCTCTATTTCTCTGTCTCAAATGAATAAATAAAATCTTTTTAAAAATATACGATACAGAATCTTCTAAGCAAGTCAGATAAATGTGTTTTAAAACAGTTTTTCAGGGGCGCCTCGGTGGCACAGTCAGTTAAGTGTCCAGCTCTTGATTTTGGCTCAGGTCATGATGGTTTCAGCTCAGGTTATGATCTCAGGGTTGTGGGATCGAACCCCCAGTGGGGCTCCATGCTCAGTGCAGAGTCTGCTTAATATTCTCTGGCCCTCCCCTCTGCCCCTCCCCACTGCATGCTCTCTCTCTAATAAATATTTTTACAAAAATAAACAGTTCATCATACCAGTGCCATGAGACACAATTTCCAAGTTATAATTCACATCCAATTTAAAACATTTTTTTGTTATATGGTACTTGGTAGCACTTTTTCTTTTTTATGTTTTAATTTATTACTGAGTTACAGTTAACATACAATGTGTTATTACTTTCAGGTGTACAACACAGTGATTCGACAATTCTGTACATTACTCAATGCCCACCATGGTAAGCGAAGTCACCATCTGTCGCCATATAATGTTATTACAATATTATGGACTATATTCCCTACTCTGTACCTTTTACCTTTGTGACTTGCTTTATAACTGGAAGTCTATACCCCTTACACTGTTTTATCTGTATCTCCCCAACCCTCCACCCACTTCCCCTCTGGCAGTCACCAGTTTTCTCTCTGTGAATATTTTGTTCGTTTGTGCATTTGTTTTGTTTTTTAGGTTCCACATATAAGTGAAATCATAAAGTATTTTTCTTTTTCACCTATTTTTGTATATTATTTTTAATAACAGAAATTTAGCAACAACCTCAAGACTATCAGTAGGAGATTTAAATAAATCATAACAGTCTCACCATGGAACACTATGAAATCATTTTTTAAATGGTAGATAATAGTGAAAAGAAGGGCCATATGTACCCCAATGTTCATGGCAGCAATGTCCACAAACGCCAAACTGTGGAAACAGCCAATCTTCATCAGACAAATGGATAAAGAAGATGTGGTCCATATATACAACGGAATATTACACAGCCATCAGACAGGATGAATACCCAACTTTTGTATCAACATGGACAGGACTGGAGAGATTATGGTGAGTGAAATAAGTCAAGCAATGAAAGTCAATTATATGGTTTCACTTACTTGTGGGGGATAAGGAATAACATGGAGGACATTAGGAGAAGGAAAGGAAAAGTGAATTGGGGTAAATCAAAGCGGGAGAGGAAGCATGAGAGACTATGGACTCTGAGAAACAAACTGAGGGTTTTGGAAGGGAGGAGGGGGTGGGGAGATGGGTGAGCCTGGTGTATTGGGTATTAAGGAGGGCATGAATTGCATGGAGCACTGGGTGTGGTGCATAAACAATGAATCTTGGAACACTGAAAAAATAAAATTAAATTCAAAAAATAAAATAAAAATAAATAAATTTTAAAAAGAAATGGTAGATAACAAAAACAATAAAATAGTTGATATGTGGACTGTAAATTGGAAGTTTTAACCAATACACCAAGATGTAGTAAATATAGCATACCAAAGTCAGTACCAATTGAACTTTCAATAAAAATAGTAAAACGAACCTATTACTGAACTTTCGAACATCTCACCCTACTCAAAGATACCAAGGGATCAATTTATGGGAAATCAAGGGGCTGTGAAGAATACTTCTTTGCCGAAAGCCACTGGGGTACAATGAGCAGCACCAAGGCAGAGGGTCCCAGGTACTCCCTGTATATCTCACGTTATGAACGAGGGACTCCGAGAGACTACCCTGAGAAAGAAAGAAACATCTCCTGACATTAGCAGGACAGGGGATACAGTGACGTGGGGTCTGATCCCATCTGGGAAATCAAGGAAGAGAGGCGGGTGTCTAGTTTCTGATGGATGAACTGAAGGAGAGCTGGCTGGGTTGGGGGTGCTGCACCCCCGGAGTTTATGAAAGCAGGAAGACTTTGGTGATTCCCACGGCCAGATGTGAACCCTGAGGGACAAACAGCCTGTCTGATGTCTTCCTGGGGACTGTCTCACGAGGCCAACTGAAAGGGCGGGTCGCCAGACCTCAGCAGAGAGAAGCTGAAGGTAGCAATGTATTTCTCAGGACTGCGAATGGGAAAGCAGCCAGTGGAAGGCCAGTTCATCATTCTTGTCAAGGGAAATACAGGTGGGGAGCCCCCGGTGGCTGGGGATGTCCCAAAAGAACCCATGCAAACATCCAGAAGAAAAAGAGTCCATTGTTAAAAGCTGCCGGATTCAGAAAGCACAAACTCACCCAACCGTGAAATAGCTTTCCCGTCTCCTTAGTGCCTCCCCTTCTCCCCAGTGCCTCCCCTTCTCCCCGCCTCAACCCTGAAAGTGTCAGAAACCACAGAAGATGCCAGAAGAGGGGTAGGAGGATAAGATGGAGAAAGAAGAACCTGAACCCAACCCACCTTTCGCAGGCGTGGCTTCCCACCCACAGCAGGTCCTAGCCAGAGGAGGGGTTTATGGTTAAACTCGAAGTAAGTAAGGGAAGTTTATTTCTCACATGGTCCTGATGTTCTAATTTCTGAACTGACACTGTGTTTACAATTTTAGATGACTTCAGGATCTTTTATTATCTAAGGATGATCAGAATTGTTGGACTTCCAGAACTTTCATCTAGTAGCAGGGGAAACAACACCCCCCATTGAATAAAGTTTAAATGATCAAGAGACAATAAACAAATTGCTTTCTGATCGTAGCCCTCTGAGCTCCATGTACAGATGCATTCATGTTCTTCAAGTACGAATTTTGCCCAACACAGTGAACACTTCACTGCATTTTTTTTTATCAGTTAAACTGTAGATGCTGTCAGAGAAAGAAGACACCAAGTTAATAAAGAAACTACAGGACAATAAAATCACATTTGAATTAAAAATAAAACAAAGCATCGTGTGTGTATGTTTATGTTTAAGTGTATATATTTGCAAATGTTCAGGAAAATTAAGAGAATGCGTATTAGTCAGGGCTCTCCAGAGAATGTCTTAGCTGACATGATGTGTGTACATATATAGAAAGAGAGATTTATTTTAAGGAATTGTCTTACACTATTGAGAGAGACTGGTGATTCCAAAATCTGAGTGGGGAAAGATGGCAGGCTGTGGACTCAAGGAAGAGCTGCAGTTCAAATCCAAAGATCAGCTGCTGTCAGAATTCCTTCTTGCTCAGAGGATGTCAGTCTTTGCTCTAATTAAGACCATCAGCTAATGAGATGAGGCTCACCCACATCCAAGGAGGGTAATCTGCTTTACTCATTGTCCACCAATGTAAATCTTAATCTCACCCAAAAAACACCTTCACTGGGGCGCCTGGGTAGTTCAGTCAGTGAAGTGACTGCCTCCGGCTCAGGTCAGGAACCCAGGGTCCTGGCACTGAGCCCTGCATAGGCTCCCTGCTCAGAGGGGAGTCTGCTTCTCCCTCTTCCTCTGCCCCTCCCCCCACTCATGTGCTCTGTTTCTTTCTCTCTCAATTAATAAAATCTTAAAAAAAAAAAAAAAAACCTTCACCAAAACATTTAGATTAATGTTTGACCAAATATCTGGGCACCAAAGCCCTGTCAAGTTGATACACAAAATTAACCATGCAAGGAGGATACACACCAAACTACTGATAGTGAGTGGGTACTTCTGGAGCAAGGAGCAAAAGTGAAAGGAACTCAGGCAGGATTTTCACTTCTTTCTCTACGGGTGTATGCTCTTCACCCCTAGCCGCAAGTAAGGACGAAAGCGTCCTGCTCCTGCTGCGGCATTACAGACAATGACTCTCTGAACCTTCTCGGGTCGAGCCATTTTCCAGGGTTAGGTGCTTTCAGGGCCAAGGATGTATGCCTACCCGGAGGCCTAGCCCACAACATCAGACTGTGTTTCAGGTACCCGGGACTCTGGAACACCCCCGCTGGGGCTCTTTCCCAACTCTGCCCTCTCCAGCACAGATGCACAGAATTAGTGAGTGCTCCCCCAGCCCTGAGAGGTGGCAAGGCACAGGTGTTGGTGGGGCCGAGGGATGGGAGCTGAGGATGGAGTCAGATGGGGCTTCCCCACCTGTGCCCAGGGCCCCTGGCAGCAGAAAGGGAAGCGGGGTGGGGCCGCGGGCCAGGACCAGCTCTCTCCCCCATGCCATGTTTTGACAGAGATCTCTAGAGTCCATCCACTTGAGCCCCATCTTCTATGTGTTACAGTGATCCATTTGTCAACAGGAACCATAACTTAAAACCAACTCTTTTCCCAACCCAGAACCCTTTCCACAAAGGTTGTAGAGAAAAAAAAGAGTTATAGCTGAGTAAGTATTAAATCAGAAGGGGATGCACATGGCAGGCAACATGGTAAGGGACTGAAGGACAGAAAGAAATCTCACCCGCTTGCATAGCCAGGCAAACACAACCCACCATCTACACGTTCTCAAGACAAACAGTACCTCCTCCCCAAGTCGGAGGACTTGACGGCACCATTTATGACAAACAGCTCATCCAGAATTCACCTGGTCATGGGGTAACCATCTGCGTTAGCCGGATGGTTTTATACAAAGGAAGGATACACTTCTATCTTCATGATAGAAAAGAGCTTTGCAAAGAGATTGAGGTGTCCACAGAAGCTAAGTTCCCACCCTCCCAGAGAAACAATGGGGGTGCTATCTTCCTGGTTTCAAAACGACAGCTCCCGTCCTTGACAAGACATTCCTGGGTCAGAAAGAGACTCACAAGAGACTTACTTTGCTTACATACATTTCAAAGAGACAGAGTTAGAACTTCAGTCGCAAGTTTTCTGATGTAAATGCTCTAAGAAAAAGGAGAGAAGGGAAATCTCATTTTTAACAGGAAGAATGAAACCCCTTATTTTTAATATTTGTCCTTACAATAGGGCATATTTCACTCAGGAGTTTGCCACCTTAATTTCAAATCTTCAGGTATTCACACATATTACATATGGAGTGCTATTTCTTTTCTTGTCAGGACCCACCAATATTAGAACCAAGTCAGCACGGGTATTGCTGGTATTTTTTTTCTAACGACAAGAACATATTACTTTGGTCACCCTAAAATGATGTTTTAACTTAAAAAAGAAGAAACTGGTAGAGGTTAGCAATTTATTTTACAGATAAGGAAACTGAGGCACAGAATCACTGAGCAACTCGCTCAGTCAGGGTGAGTCAGGAAGTTAGTGAGAGAAGTAACCAGTCCTCTGAGTAAAGCTCAGCCTTCGTTCCATTGAGCCATGCAACTCCACATTCACTCAGACCGTTTACTATGACTCCAGGCTATCCTGACGTATCTTAATACATCTTGATATGGCCTAGGAGTTAAACAGCTGCAAGGACTGCCAAAAAAACCTCCATGTTGAATTTGAATACTTAAAACTTCCAAAAACTTGTTTTTAGCACATAATTGTTGTCTAAGAAGCTAGTCCTAAATCAGTATGTCAGAAGAGTTTCACTCGGCACTTCCAGAACTAAAGATTGTTTCAAATTGACATGTCCGTTTCCCACCCCCACAGCAGCTCCAAGATTCACTATAAATCCTGAAGGCTCACAGTCCCCTGAGCTACTCTGGCTCTGACTTCCCCTTCCTCTAACTCACTGTCTCGCTGCACATTATCTCCTCTGTTTCGCTCGGCTCCACACTAAACTACACCTGGAATTCATTCTCATGCTCACGAAGGCTGCAAGGCACCAGACTTTACTGAAGGTTGCCTTTCTCCTTGAAATTCAGCTCCCCAGTCCTACTTGTCATCCCCCTGCTCATACACACAGAGAAACACACACACACACACACACACACACACACACACATCCAGGCTCAAGACTCCTGTCCTCCTTCCCTGATTCTCTGTTCTCTGGCCCCCTTCTCTCAAAACTCCATTCCTTTCATTTCATTTTGCAAGGCAGCTTAGGTCTCACCCACAATTCAGCTGCTACCTTAGTATATCCAGGACTGAAGGACTATCTACTCCCAATAGCATAAAAGAAAGAAAAGAGACTTTGTAATTTCAATTTTTCTTTCTCCATCAGTGGAAGGGAGTAGCACAGAGATTTTTTTTTCTTCCCATATCACTTAGGATGATTTCAGCAGTAAGTAATAGAAAACCCAATTCAAAAAGATTTAAACAAAAAGGATTTATTATGTCATGTAACATTTCTAGAATATGGAAGTTTTCGGGATTGATTTCAAGGACACAAACTCCTGGCTTGGTTCTCACAGCTGTCCCCTTATGGGCACAATATAGCTGCCATAATTCCAGAAGTCAGATGTAGACACAACAATGTCAGACTGGAAAACACACTTTTGGAACTGGTCATATGTATCCCTCTAAAATACTTCAGCAAAGGAACTGAATTATCACTTAAACCAATCCTGATTTGCCTCCTAGGACTCAGAAGGGGGCATTTTCTGAGCCCATTTGTTGCGGTTATCTATTTTTACATGACACACCATCCACAAACTTGGTGGCTTAAAACAATAATTTATTATTATCTTTCACCGCTTTGTGAATTGATTGGACTTAGCTGGGCATTTCTAGGGGCTCTCTTGTGGCTATAGTCAGAAAATGACTGGGGCTGGGGTCTTCTGAAGGCTCAACTGGCTGGATGTTCTCCAAGATGGCTTCCCTGCTCACATATCTGGTCCTTCAGGCCTCTCTGTCCAGCAGAGCAGCCTAAACTACTTATCTGGCAGCCACAAAAGACAGGAAGCAGAAGCAACCAGTCCTTTTGTTTTTAAAGATTTCATTTATTCATTTATGTATTTATTTATTTATTTATTTGAGAGAGAGAACAAAAGCTCACACACATGCACATGCACCAGCTGGGGGAGGAGCAGAGGAAGAGAGAGAATCTCTCAAGCAGACTCCCTGCTGAGCATGGAGCCCAAGTTGGGCTCCATCTCACCACCCTGAAATCATGGCCTAGGCTAAAACCAAGAGTCAGATGCTCAACCAACTGAGCCACCTAGGCGCCCCCAGTCCTTTCTAATACTAAATCTGGAACTAGCCATATTCTATAGGTCAAATCAGTCCAGCCTAGATTTTAATGATTCCAACTTTTCAGTGGGTGAGTGACAGGCATGTACAAGGAATTCATGGCAGCCATCTTTGGAATCAAGTTACCGCTGGATTTTTGACCAATAGTCAAATAAAACTGGGATCCCACTGACAAGGAAAAAGTGGAAAAATAGGTGTTGAGTAGGCAACCACTTTAGCTTTTACTTAGTCAAATCATCTCTGTGGTGAAGAGGTGTGTTTGTAATCCAGCCTAATCATGGGGCTCCATTATGGATCTCAAACCAGCATGGCCATTTGCGAAGAATGACATAGACTCCTTTGATGTGTTCGATCACTCACTCAGTATTAGCTACCATAATTTTTCTTAATCATATGATATTTTAGCTGATAGAAATTCAGAGACCATTTTGTCCAACAAACCATCTTACAGATTTAGAAGCAAGGATTCAGAGAAATTATATGCCGTGTCCAAGATAAAATTAACTGGAAGAGACAAGACATTGACCACTAAGCCTCAGGTATTTCCCACTTTCCCATTCTGCCTTCAGAATAGAGAGCTCACATCTTCACTTGTGTGGTAAAGTTAACAGACCACTGGATTAGGAGTCAGAGACTAAGTCTATGTCTAGTTTTGTGTTACACAGATCACTAGTAGCCACTCAACATTCAGCCTCACTTTTCCCATAGTAAAAGACCTAATTTTTTTAAGACATGTGCTTAATTAAAACACTGCTTTTCCCAAACTTCCTAGTAGAGAGATACAGCCATGTGACGAAGTTCTCGGCAATAACATTGAAATATAAGAATGTGCCTTCCAGAAACCTCTTTACAAGCTGGCCTTTACCCATGGCCTTTTTCTTCCCCCATTTTGCCCTTCCTCTACCATGATGTCTGACTCCACTGTGGTAGCCAAAGTGTAAGCAGCCATTTTTGGATTACACAAAGACCACACCCTACGGAAGTGGGCTCCTGACAACTTAGCACAGCTACCCATACATGATTTTAGTCTCCTCCAAAATTTTCTCCCTCTTGGCTCTCCCAATTTCCACATGCAGTATTACTGCCCTCCCAGACAAAAAAACTATAATTTTGGCATCATCTCCCGCTCCCTTACTTCTGTCACCAGATAGCAAATCTTTCACCATACCTTTCTGATTCCTTCATCACTGCCTGATTTGACTCTTCCCTCCTGGCCTGGCTCTGCCTGAGCAATTATCTGACTGTAGTGATAGTGTATCTTACAAGACAGAAAAGAAATGGCAGGGTTCAGACCTTCCTCCAATGCGTGTCACAGTCCTACCAAAGAGACAGTATGCCATTCATTCATTCACTCAGTCAACTTTTATTCCAAGTCTGTTTTGAGCCAGGACCTGAGCTGGTGCCAAAGACAGATGACTGAGACATTGGCCCTGCCCTCAAGGACTACCCCTTCTAGGGAAGAAGACAGTCATGTCTAAATAGAAACCAGAAACAAATAACTAGATGAAAATTTATTTTCAAGAAGAAAGTCCCAAAGCTAAGTTTCCATTTGCTATTCAAGGAAGAACAATGCAAACACCACCCAGAATCTCTTAGGCCCAGTCTACACATTTGGAAGAGAGTCCCAGAGAGCCCATGCAATAACCTACAGCACGCTAACTTCTGTTATAATCTCTTAGTGGTTGCAAAATGCCATCTATCGTTTTAGCTAAATGGGATTTGGGTGATTACATTCCTTCCAGCTCTAAATTTCTATGTTCTACGAAATACATAACTAATGACAGTTACAGCTACCCAGACACATATATATGAGTGCTCAGAGGTGCTTAGAGTGATAGGAGTGTCTGGAGAGGAGCAAGTTAATCTAGGAGGGTTTAACAGAGGAACGACCCACAGAGCATTCCGGTAGGAATGAGAGCATGTTCCTGTCAATAAAATTTCCACGTGAATAACAGCCACAATCACAACCCTCACTGTGCTTAACACAAAAAAAGTTGCCGCATATACGTTTCATTAGAAAATAAGACAACACTATTTAATAAAATATTATGGTTTCATTGTACATATTTATCTCCTATACTCCTACTGTTTCTAAAAATGGATTTGAAATCACTTATAATGAAAAAACTTGAGGATTTTGTAAAGAACGAGGTGAGTGACTTATAACAGAAAACTAAATTAGAATGACTGTTGGAATACTTATCTCTGAGCTTCCTGGTAGCAGCTAAGGCAAAATGTAAAACATCCTGGATTACATAATTCTTTTTAACTGCTAAAAAGAAGGATATCAGTTTATCAGGATCTCTCTCTTTTTTTTTTTTTTTTTGGTTCTCCCATCCTTACCCCCTGCCTCTGGCCACCACCAGTCTGTTCTCTGTATCTATGAGCTTTGGGGGTTTTTTTTGAGGGGGTGGATTTTTTTTAGATTCCAAATATAAGAAAGATCATAAAGTAATTGTCTTTCTCTGTCTAATTATTTCACTTAGCATAATGCCTTTTAGGTCCACCCATGTTGTCACATATGGCACGATTTCATTCTTTGTTTGTGGCTGAATGATATTCCAGTATATACATACACACATCTGCCGGCCGCAATTTCTCTATCCAGTCATCCATCGGTGAACTCTCAGCCTGTTTCTGTATCTTTGCTATTGTAAATAATGTTGCAGTGAACGTAGGGGTGCATATACCTTTCTGAACTGGTGCTTTTGTTTTCTTCAGATAAATACCTAGAAGTAGAATCCCTGAATCATATGGTAATTCTGTTTTTAATTTTTTGAGGAACCTCCATGCTATTTTCCACAGTGGCTGCACCCGTTGACTTTCCCACCAGCAGGGCTCGAGGGTTCCCTCTTCTCCACAGCCTTGCCAATGCTTGTTATTCCTTACCTTTTTGAAAACAGCATTCTAATTGGCATGAGGGGAGATCTCATTTTTGGTTTTGACTTGCATTTCCCTGATAATTAATGACGTTGAGCAGTTTTTCATGTACCTGTTGGCCATCTGTATGTCTTTAGAAAAATGTCTATTCAGATCTTCTGCCCATTTAAAAAAGATATCTTTTTAAATTTTGAGAGGTATTTATCATATAGAGCTTTATCAAAGGGACACTGACCAATTTGAGAATACATTCAAGAGCATAAATATTTTTAAATCAACGTTCAATTAAACACCAAGGCATCGAATCATATTATGGTCTGGGTAGGACTACCTAATTTATTGTGGCTGCTAACTACAGAAATCTATTTTTAGAAGGAATGAAGGTCCACTGCTCACGAGTCTTGGAAAATTGAATGTCCTAAGTAAGTTCAATTGCCTACTTAGCTGAGCTGTCACTTGCATAGATACACTTCTGTGAGCCCTGGAACTTTGCAACAGGACTGTGAGGGGTTCTCTGAATTCTCAGTCAACACTTGCTGACCACTCGACCAAGGTAAGACAAACCAATCCACCAAGCACTGCTCCACAAAGAATTCTCTCATTCTCAGCTGACCCATCCTGACCCATCCTGAACTCTGAGTGCCCTGAACTCCACGGAAGGCTATTGGCAGCACCTGGATAGCCTTCCCAAACGGACCAGGTGCACTTCCACAGTGCCAGATGTGAGAGACTGAAGCTTACTCATTCTCTTTGCAAACGTTCCAACAGCATGGATTCCTCTGGTTCCCCAGATGGATGCTGTTCCTCTGACATCTCAGGTTTGGCCCAACCCTGACCACTGTACACCTGCCCGGGGGCCACCGAGCTTCGAATCCCCAAGAAAGGAACAAAGGTGCTCGGCATCCAGTGCTACTTAAAGAGCAAGGACTCTGGACACCAAAAGCAAACCTTCCAGAGTAAGACAGGAGTCTAGCGACTGCTTTCCAAACTTGGCTCCCAAGAGTTTCCTGGAAGATTTAGAACCCACTTCTTGCCCCGAAGCCCCAGACTCCCCTAAATCCATAAAGCAGATGCAGAAAGCTCCCAAGGGCTTTCAACTCCCTTCCCTAAATCACTCTGGGTCTCAAAGATCCAAAGTACAGCCTGCAGAGGAGCACCAGACAGAAAGTTGTATATTTGTATGTGCTCCTTCCCTCTGGATGGACCTGCCTCTCTCTTGTTCATCTATCAAAATCCTCTTTGTCCTTCAAAACCCAGGTCAGGCATTATCACTTCTGGAAACATTTCCCTGACAATCCCCTCCCTCTCTCTCTGAAAACAAATCACTTCTGGCCCCGCACTTTCTCCTTCACCACATACAGACTCCATGACTGCCTCTGTCAGTTCATGTATGCAGTTCCCATGTTCGACCCTACACTCCACAAGGCACAGGTTCTTGCTGCTTCTTTGGAACCCTGAGAGCCAGCAGAGGCCTCACCACCTTCCAGGGGCCTACGTAGCATTTGTCAAACTAGCTGATCAAGAGTTTCAAGCATGATTAAAAATTCCCAGGTTGACATCCAGGCTCTTCTGGGCTCCTGGATGGCCTGGGTCAGCTCTTCATACTTTCAGTGGAGTCCAACATACTTCAAATTTGATTCTTAAGAGTTGCTAGAGTTGAACATTTGTAATTCAAGACCTATGCTTGGTGACAAGTCTGGATAAGGAGGGATTGTGTGCTCACTGATATTACAGAACTTGTAGAAGGAAAGTGTTCTGAAATCTTCTTCTCAGAAGTTCCCTGCTTCTCCCCATTCCCACCCCAGGCCCGCTGATTTCTTCCGCCTTGGTACTTACTGAGAGCCTCTTCAGCTCATGGGAAAAAAGCATCTCACTAGGAACCAATAAAGATTCTTTTGCTTGACCTAACTTCAGTTTGGTTCCCGAACCTTCTCCTAGGTCCATCTGTGCTCCTTCTTGTGAAATCTAGTTTAAGCAAGAACCCTGCTAAGTCAGTCTAATAAGAACCACCCGCACCCTCAACATCTGATCATCTCGACATCTGACTGAGTTCCCCAGCCTCCACCACCCCCCCAGGTGATGGCTGATCACCCTGTCTTCAGCAAGCATCCCGTTAGGTCAGTTTAGCCAGAACCCCCTTAGCCTTGATGTTTCCTCTCAGTAACTTCCCATCACTGCTCCCACACCCCAGCCTGCTCCTTGGCTATAAATTCCCGCTCACCCATGTTGGATTCAAAGTTGAGCCCAATCTTTTTCCCCCACAGCAAAATGCCAGCACAGTGGACCTACAGCGACCATGACGGTCCCGAATAGAGTCTGGCTGGCCGTCTTTTACAAGTGTCATTGAATATCTGTTTTCTTTAGGAGAACCAGTAGGAAAAGCCTAACTATTTCCGAACGAACATCCACTAACCTAAATCCAAGGAGAAAGACTCAAATGCATATTTGCAAAGTGGGTTTTTTCTGAGAAAGAAGGAAATGTTCCTTTCTCAGCCAGGAATGGGAGAAGAGTGACCACACCCCGGAGAGAGCGTTAGAGAAGAAAACTACTGGATCCAAGGGCCCTGAGCCCCCCCTCTCGTTCCTGTTCCCAAGGACCGCCAGCTGACAGCAGCCAACAGCGCGCCCAGGCATTCTCTGCACTAGAGGGACCTCTTAAGTCACCAGAATTTTGCCTGTCTTCCTTCCCCACACATCCTTTTTAAACAACCCGTGTGCCACAAATGCCCAGGACGTTGGCAAACTCCTCTCAGAAGGGCGAGTGAGTGTGAATCATCACTTGCAGAGGGAGGTCGAAAAGGGAAAGTCTCCTAACAGGCAGGGGCTATATGGAATCATTCTGCAATCAGCCGCTCATCAGCACAGCGGGGCCCACATCATCCCAGTACAACAGCCTTCCAATTCCCCAGAGTTCTGAAACACAGAACCTTCCCGCGTTAGACATCAGACAGCTCAGCACCGAGGTTCCGCTGGTCCCTACAGGACTGGCGTTAAGTGATCTACGGCTGGGGGAAGGAGCCACAGTCTCTGTCCCCAGGCGATGCAGTTACTCCTGTGTTTTTGACTGTGAGGAGCCCTTCAGACACTCACAGCTCCCAGCTCCTACCCCAGCTTCCAGGACTGGGGGGTTCACTTCAAAACTGTGCTTGAAGTTAAAAATCTAACCTAAAATATACATTTTTTTTTTAACTTGGTGACTGAGGCATGAAATGGAATCATATGGGATCAGGAAGTGGCAGAGTAGAACAAAGAAACAATACCAACAACACAGAAATTAGTGTTTTCTGAGCTCTGGGAAACACATGTTTGAGAAAGTTAATTCCCTGGGAAGTACTTGCTTCTATGTTGTAGTTTTTTCTGTTCTACTCTACCACTTCCTTATCCCATGTGATTCTGTTTCATGGCTCAGTCACTGAAAAGAAAATGTATATTTTAATTTTGAAGTGTGAATTCTAAAACATCTTTGAAGTGTGCATTGGTGCAACAAAGCTGAATCTCTGGGCCTCACAGATCAGCAACGGAGGTGAGAGGATTGAAAAGAAAAGTTGAGAGCACAGAAAGTTGATTCAGCAAGAAAATTCTGGATGGCATTAGGTGGCGAGGAAAAAAATACATGGCAAACTAACCTACTGTTGCTCAAGATCAGGTAAATATTCAGACCACCAAAAACCAAAAGAATTCAGGCACCTCCTGAAAGCAGGTGGTAGCAATTAACAGGAGAACAAAGGAGTGGTAAAGGTTCAGTTGGAGGTTGGGGGGGGGTTGCTTTGTTTTGTTTTGCATTGATTTTTCTGGGAGAAAAGCACGGCAGGGTTTGAGCCCAATTAAAAAAAATCTGATGTTAATCGCTTCACTTGCAAAAAAGAATAAACCAAAAGAAAGGTGTGTACAATGTTATTGTTTTTTTTTAATCAGAAACACACCATTTTAAGTTCAGTCACATTTTTTAATGGCGAAGAGAGCTACAATTGTTTTTCCAAGACAGTTATTCAATAATTCTTACTGTTTGCTGTTAGAGGGAAAATCTTTGGAATGAGGGAACTGACGGTCAAACAGGCACAAGACCTGCAGAAGTTCCAACACAAGAATGCTGCTTAGGTCTGCTTAGGTCTGGCGGCCTGTCCTACCAAAGTCAAGGGCCATCTGCTGTTTGACCCTTACTTGCTATTTGCGCTTTTTAAAATTTATTTATCTTCATTTCTTTTTGCTCTTCTAAAAAAATGGAAGTGAGGGAGGGAGGGAGGGAGGAAGGAAGGGACGGAGAAACAAAGGAAAGGGGAGGGGAGGGAGAGAAGGAGGGACAGAGGGAGGGAGAGAAGGAGGGAGGGAG
>LNAC01000211.1:1115019-1230827 GCA_002007465.1 Ailurus styani
AGAGATTACAAGTAGGCAGAGAGGCAGGGAGAGGAGGAAGCAGGCTCCCTGCTGAGCAGAGAGCCCGATGCGGGCCTCGATCCCAGGACGCTGAGATCATGACCTGAGCCGAAAGCAGAGGCTTTAACCCACTGAGCCACCCAGGCGCCCCTGAGAGGTAATTTCTAACCTCAGTGGGAAAAAGTTTTATGCTCATATATTTTGGCAATAACAATAACAACACTTGCATTACCCAAGCAGCCCCCTCCTCGAGACTACAATAAAAATCGATTGTTCAAAAAGAGACCCGATTCCTGAGATAGTTGTCATGCTTCCATTTATTTATTGCAGCAAAGGAGAGAGAAGGTTGATTTCTCAAGCCCTCATTGCACTTCTGCGGGGACTCAAGACTCCAAAAACCTCATTTGATGCAAATTTTAAAAAATCCTGCAGTGTTGTATGTGGAAAGTCACGTGTATGGAACAGGCCTGAATGTTACGGACTTAGGAAAAAACAAAGACATGTCGGAAGAAGAGGAGTCTTGAAATAAAGAGTCAAAGGATCCCTGGAGAGCAATGGGCCAGCTGTCCCTCAAAAGAGGCCTTTAGCTGACAGCACATCTTTTTGGACTTCTTCAGTAAAAGAGTTCAATTATCTGTTAAACCTCTCCTGACCCTTTCACGGGCAACTTTTCACTCGTATCTGTTACTTAAAACAAACTGAGACAAATAACCCAAATGGGGAAACAAAACTGCATAGCAACGCTTACTATAAGCAAAAATTTAGAATTTGACCCTTAAAAATGAGTTTAAAAGTTTCGAATAACTTTGGCCATTTGTCATTTTTTTGTAAAAATAAAATGTACAGAATCTGCAGAATGTTCATATGTACAAATGGCTCAGGAGACATACGTATAAATTCAGAGATTAAATCCCTTTGGTGGACAAACCATAAGAGACTCCAAATCTCAGAAAACAAACTGAGGGTTACTGGGGGGTGGGAGGGTAGGGATGGGGTGGATGGGTTATGGACATTGGGGAGGGTTTGTGCTTTGGTAAATGCTGTGAAAGATGTGAGCCGGATGATCCACACACCTGTACCCCTGGGACAAAGAATAAAAAATAAAATGAAAAAATAAATAAAAATAAATAAAAATAAAAAATATATAAATAAAAAAAGAGTACACTAATCTCATCCTTTTGAGTACTGAGTAATGTACAGAATTATTGAATCATTGTACTCTACACCTGAAACTGATACAACACTGTATGTTAATTATACTTCAATAAACAAATAAAATATCGAACCATCAAAAAAAATCCCTTTGGTGTTTCACATATTTGAGCTCACATAAGTCAACAAACTTTGAAGTTACAGGTTTCTAGAGCAACAAGAATTTTCCAACTCCTCCATAGTGAATACTTTATACTTTTAAAAATATATATGCAAAACCAAATTGAGAGACGTTTGACAAAATCACTGATTTGCACTCTTCAAAATGTCAAGGTCACAACAAAGACACATTGGAGATTGTTCCAGATTGAAGGAGATTAAAGAGACTTGATCGTTGAAGCTAATGCATCATCTGGGATTTTCTTTTGGTACAAAGGAAATTGTTGGGAAAATCAGCAATTTGAACAAGGTAGATTAGATAATAGCATTACATCAATGCTAATAGTACGATTTTGATGTTTGACTATGGTTATGTAAGAGAACGTCCTTGCTTTAGGAGACACACGATGAAGTATTTAAGGGAATAGGAGCATCTCATCTGCAACCTACTCTTCAAAATACAGTTCAGGAAAAAACTAATACAACGCATATATGTGTGTAAACATGCATTACACATACATGCACACGGAATGGGGAGGCATGAAGCCAATGTGGTATAACATTAAAATCTAGAGAATCTAACTATAGGGCACACTTTGTACTATACTTACAAGGTCTCTGTAAACCTGAAACTATGTCAAAATAAAGAGCAAATAAAAATATTTTTAAATAAAAATATGTAAGATTAATTTTTTTACTACCTACATTCCTACATGGCCTTTAGCTGTACTTAATAAGAAGACTATGTTAAAAGGTCAAGACTCTACTAGGGTAGTTTATTCAAAAATCATGTATGATGGAGCACTATTTCAAGAAGGAACTTAGATCTAGAAATAAAAGTTTAAAAAAAAAACACAGAGATCATTACATTCACAACCTGATTATCTGGAAAAAGGCCTTAGAATGAAGACAAGTTCCTGACAGGTTAGCAATAAATATATTTTAAAATCCTAAAGTTTTTATTTTAAAAAATGGAAAACATTATTACCAAAGGAAAGAATTATGCCCCCGAAATAGCAATACCTTTTGAAAGAGCAAGATTTTTCCCCACCTCCTAACTGTGTTAAACACAGAAGAAGTTTGGGGATAAGAAATTGATGGGAAGACATTTAAAAAAAAAAAATTGATGGGAAGAGAAGTAACAATACCCATCACTGACAGAAGTGCAAAAAAATGGCTTCAACTGGGTTTTAGTCTTGGGTTCACTGGGATTGCTTTAACAAATAGTTTTTAAACAGCACGTAAGAGTTCTTCAACCTCTTTTATACCAGGCAGTGGATCCCTCCTTCTAAGGATAAGATTCACTCTCCCTTTTATTTTAACTCTAAACCACAAAATGGAGAAAAATATCCTGTAGACAAATTTATCTGGAACAAAGAAGTCAAGTGATGGCCCTAGACAGTCTGCAAAATCCAGTGGCAAAACCGAGAAGAGTATACGCCTCCTGGGCTATGTTTTATGTATTTAATATTAATAATTTAGTCATGAACTAAATAACATCACTTTTAAAAATGTCCCAACTTTTCAAGTTAATGTCTAGAAGAATGGTTCGGTCTCCCCACTCTCTTTGATACAAGTTCTCCCGACTACAATCAGAGGACCCTATCATAAAATACGAAATAGGGCGCCTGGGTGGCTCAGTGGGTTAAAGCCTCTGCTTTCGGCTCAGGTCATGATCTCAGGGTCCTGGGATCGAGGCCCGCATCGGGCTCTCTGCTCAGCGGGGAGCCTGCTTCCCCTTCTCTCTCTGCCTGCCTCTGCCTCCTTGTGATCTCTCTCCCTCTGTGAAATAAATAAATAAAATCTTTAAAAAAAAATAAAAAAATAAAAAAAATAAAAAAATAAAATACGAAATAATAAGGCTGCATTACCAATCCTACATTTTTTTCAATTTCAGTAAAATTTCAAACCATAGTGCTTCATTTTCCAATCTAAACATTTTGTTAACATGTATGTTTGCATTTAATTTTATGAGTACAAAAACTCCTCAGTAGAGAACAAAGCAAATTTAAAAGTTAATCAAGTGGTGACTTGTTTTAGCCCTACCCAAGTATCTCTAAAAAACCATGTGAATTGTCATAGTGAATTTTCTAAATGCCAGGACACAGGCTTCAATTTTTAATAATCCCATCTAAAAAATATGAAACCATTTTTTTTTACTTCATTTTCCTTGCTCAATGAAAACTCTACTCACATTCAGTTTGAAGTTTATGACTTCAGCTCTTTGAGTTATATAAGCCCAAAAAGGTCAGATCACTTATGTTAAAGAAGAAAGGTATTTTTTACCCTCATATGACTCAAATATGGCTAGAGTAACCCAGCTGAAGCTTTAAAAAGACTCACCTACCAGTAGTTTGGAAAGTTTTAACTTGAGACCATGGAATCCATAACTTAAAATAAGACTTTTCAGCAGCAAGTTCTTTCTTTTTTTTTAAATTAATTTGAGAGAAGGGAGAAAGAGAGAGCATGAGTGGGGTGGGGGACAGAGGGAGAGAAACACAAGCACACTCCCTGCTGAGCACGGAGCCTGACGCAGAGCTCGATCTCATGAACCTGAGATCATGACCTGAGCTGGAACCAACAGTGGGATGTTGAACTGAATGAGCCACCCAGATCCCCCTCCACCCTTTTAAAGATTTTATTTATTTAGTAGCATGTTCTTAAATTACCTTCATTACATGTTCTATAGCAACATATACAACCATTTATTAAAGTTACCAAGTCTTAAACTCACAAGGTTTAAGAATTTAACACAGTTATTGTTTGATTTGGCAATACCCTTTCTAGACTTTAAAAGAAGAGGCTATGAATGTATTAATAAATTAATTTTTAAAGTAAAGCTGTTCAGTTAAACAAATAGGACGAGTAGTCCTAAAGTAATTACATTTGTTTCCCACTATCTGGAGCTAGTTTTTTCTACCTCCTTGAATGAAAATTAGGGCAGCTCCCACAGCTTTTCTGATACTCAGGCCACAAAAGTTCCTCTGGTGACTCTCATCCCTCAGTCTCGGTTCATTAATAAACCGTTCAATCCCTAATACCTGTTGAATTCTCCAACTATGCTCAATGTTAACTTGTCTTCCCTTCTGCAGCTAGGCCTGATTCAGGCTGGACATCAACAATGGTGAAGGTGAGCAGGGGTGACCTCATCATTTATTCAACCAGTATCATCATCCCCTCCCGAATGTACCCAACTCAGCTCCAGCCAAGCCTGCAGCATGGAGGAGAGTGGGAGAGGAGGTGGGTAGGAGCAGCAACATAGTGTGAAACTGTCTTGCAGAAGACTTCCACGGCTGACTCTCTCTCTCTCTCATGGGCTCCTCAGTGGGATCTTGCCAATTCTCACATCTTGGAGAAAGGGTCTTCTTGGGCTGGGAGCTTACACCTCACGTTCAGTCTCTGCCATCTGGCTATACTCCTCCAGCATCTTTTGGCCAAGGTCTCCCTATCCCTCCAGCTGGACCCTTGGGTCAGGACCTTGGACAACCCCACACTAGTTCTCACTCTCTAGTGGCCCACACTGGTTCCAGAGAAACCATCAGGCATTTGTTGTTCCACAAACCCTGAGTGAGGGCTGTTCCCTACCCAGTAAACAATATGCCCCATTCTGTCAAAGCAAGCAACCAATGTCAGCCCCATTGCAGTATCTTTCCCTAGGCATGAGATGAACATAAACACCCCTTCCTCCTCTCCCTTAGGAATTGTAAATTATTTCCTAAACTTGCCGCAAAATTCTGCCCCCCCCCCAACTCTTCCGTTAGTCTCTCCAACAGCTCTTACAAACTAGAACAGCTAAGGGTTACAGAACCATTTCCCAGCAACCCCTTCACAATTCCCAAGTTGGTAGTCTGGAACTCGGGAGTAGTTGGCACCTACTAGCTTGCGACCTGAGCCAGAACTGATCACATTTTTAACATCCTGTTCTTAATACTTTTGCAATATCTGCTGAGATAATTACAATTACATTGGAACGTAACAAAGCCAGGATTGGAAAATGTGGTAGTAAGCATTCAGCTTATACTGTTTTAATACAATATTTTTAGATGCAATATCGTATGTATAAGTAAATCTAGAAGGAGGGAAAAAATACATATTACATTCTTATACCAATATTAAGGTGCTTGAAAATTCCTACCACAACACAAAATTCTAGTGAAACTATTAAGGGTGGTGTATCCACATGCATGACTTCTGTCTATAATTACCTCGTGACCAGATGCATTCACATTCTTCCATAGAGCTCTACAGGACCACTTCAGAAGGATTCACAGACCCCAACATGGTACTGAGTAAAGAATTTCCTCCCCTCCAGAGATCTGGGGAATAAGCAACAACCCCTCTACCCTTTATGTGTTTTCTCACTCTCCTCCAATTTGTCTAGAAGTAGCTAAATGAGATCTACAAGCAACTGCGAATAAAGTTGACCCTACAATTAATTATAATAACATCGCACAATTTGGTTCTCTATAAAATAAGCTAATATAAAGCTATTTGTTTCTTTCCATAGATAACTTTATATTTGTAATATTTAGTTTCCTTCACTTCTGTTTTAAAGGCAAGAGAAAATACATGAGAAGGGGAGAATCTATTCTATCCAAATTGTTGCATGCCAATATTAATCCCTTCATTTCTCTCCATCTAAAAAAGCAAATTACAGGATTCTCATACTTTGGGAACAAAACAGACTTTAGGAATAATTCGTTCCAAACTAACTGTGTAAATTTCTTATGGCTGCTATAACAAATGACCACAAACTCCAGAGGCTTAAAACAAAGGAAATTCTTTCTCACAGTTCCGGAAGCTGTCCAACCAAAATGAGTATCACTGGGCCCAAATCTGCATGCTGGCAGATCTCAGCTCCTTCCAGAGGCTCCTGGGCAAGTCCATACTTGCTTCTTGCAGCTTCTGGAGGCTGCCAGCTCTCTTTAGCTCATGGCTGCATCGCTGAAGTCTCTGTCTCCGGAGTCACAGTACCTCTTCCTCTTCTGGTGAAATCCCGCTCTGCCTCCCTCTCAGAAGGACAGTCGTGATTACATTTAGCATCACCCAGGATAACCTCCCTTCTCAAAATCCTTAACCTAATCACATCAAGACCTTTTTCCTCTTAAGGTAACATTTATAGGTTCCAGAGATTGGGACTTGATCTCTCTGAGGGCCAACAGTCAGCCTATTACCCTGCCTATTCTAGAAACAAGGAAACCAAGACCAAGAGACGAGCTGTTGCCCCCAAAATCACGAAACTAGTTAGAAGTAAAGTCAACGCAGAAACATACATTTCTTGATCCCCTGTTGAGTGCAGCCCCCTTCATTACAATGGCTCTGTGATTTTTCTTCTATATTTGTAAAATTACAAACTACATGGGCACACATGTATTTGTTTTTCAAAACTGGCATCATAATGTATATATTTTTTGGCATAAACTTCTTTCCATGTCGATTATTATTCTTTCACCTCATTTTTAATCACTAGCTACCATTTTGCTGCAGTAGGTCAGCAAAATACATATATCACTATTCTTAAATTCCGGGATATTTAGATTGTTTCAAGTTTGTTTTGTCAATGAACATCTCTGTACTGCGATGAATTTACTTGTACCTCTTTGCATGTATTTGCATCTTGTATGTATTTCTGATTGATTTCTAATGACAAAATCTGAGAAACAACTGTAGAGGTGTCTAGGTGGCATGGTCGCTTAAGTGTCTTACTTTGGTGAAGGTCATGACCTTAGAGTCCTGGGATCAAGCCCCATATCCATCAGGCTCCACACTCAGTGGGAGTCTGTCAGTCTCTCTCCCTGTGCCCCGCCCCCACTCCAGTGCCCTCTCACTCACCCTCTCTAGTAAGTAAATAAAATCTTTTAAAAAATGAAATACAACTGTACATGAGAGAGTATATGTATTTTTGAGGTCATAAAACAAACAACTCTCCATAACGAACAAATGTCAGGAGTGTTTAAGAGTGCCCTTTCCCCAAAGCTCTCGTCAACAACAAAAACTGGCATTCTTCTTAAATTTTATCTGGAAAATTAAAAATGGTATCCTACTGCTGTTTTAATTAAAACTGACTACTCTTTATCCATTCGTGTTTATTACTTGATGTATTGCCTACTCTCTCTCTTTCTTTTTTTTTGGCCTACTTTTCTAGCAGGATTTATCTTTTTGATATTGATTTTCTGAGCCTGAGCACAAGGTTCAGGACTTCCCACTTCAGCTCCAAACAAACAGCTCAAATTTTTCCTGTGTCTTTATGGGCTTCCACAGAATGTTCCATTTTTTCCCTCAGAAACAAAACCCTATTCAAAAGCAGTCCACTTCCTCATGAAAGCCACTCGATGGCTTTCACTTTCCTATCACCTTCATTGTCTTAGTCTGTAGTAGGAACTCCCTAAATGTTGGTTGAATTAATTCACTTGCCCAAGACACAGCTGATGAATGCTAAGCAGGGACTGGAACCCTGGTCTCCAGATTCCCAGCCCAGCATTAATGCCGCTGTCACAATGCTTACAGTTCATACGGCCCGAAGTTTTATAAATATTTGCTGAATGATTGTGCTAATCTCCTGCTCCATAGAAAAATAGATGTATGTTTCCAAAATAAAAAAAATTCAGTCCTATCGTCATGGTTGGCCATGGTTGGTGTCCTTGGCTTTTCTCAAGACTTAGCCTTGAACTGAGATGGGACAGAGGGTCCCCTAGGTGGCAGAATTTGGAGAGAAGTGGCTATGGCAAATACCCAAGAGGACGCGACTCCCAGAAGTCCTTTTATAGAGAACCCTCTTTATCATACTCTTGTTCTTTTAGTACGAAATTGTGCATCACCAGAAGTCCCTTTTTCTTTTTTTTTTTCTTTTAATTCATTTGACAGAGGGAGAGAGATCACAAATAGGCAGAGAGGCAGGCAGAGAGAGAGGAGGAAGCAGGCTCCCCGCTGAGCAGGGACCCACCCCCCCCCATGCGGGGCTCGATCCCAGGACCCTGAGATCATGACCTGAGCCGAAAGCAGAGGCTTTAACCCACTGAGCCACCCAGGCGCCCCAGAAGTCCCCTTTTCTAATGCAAATCCTCTTGGAAAGGCCAGTTCCTTTGGCCTTTAAAAACCTTCAAAATGAATCAGAATAATATTTCCCATAACTGCCTAGCCTTCGCTGGAGCTCTTGTTAAAAAGCTCCTTCTGATTCAGCTATTCTGCAGCAAGGCCTGGCTTTCTGCATTTCAAACAAGCTCCCGGGACCATGGTACTCCTGAGCTGAGTGGTCCATCTGAAATGAGCAAACAGGTCTCCCGAGAAGATCGAGAAGGAAGAGAACAGAGGCATAAACCTGGTGGCAATGAGGTTTCTGCATGAGCTACAGACTCAGAAAGGCCAGCCTTTGGGGGGTTCGTACTGTAGGAGGATCTAAAAAAAAAATTCTAGGAAGGGCCTGAATGTGCTCATGAGGGGCAAAAAAAAGTCAAGGCACCAAAAACTCTGTTTTGCTGGAAGCTGCCTCATTTGGGAAAAATAAATTTAAAAAAATAATAATAGTAGTACAAAGTTGGGGTCATCAAAGGGAATGGATGAGCCTTATGATGAACGATCTATATGCCTCACACCCTGGGCATCGATGGGAGTGCAGTGCCCTGGATCGTTTAACAAGACCCGCTTAGCAGGCTCCCTTGACTTTCAGGTCAACACGTCATGGGGGTGACTGAGCCGTGAGCACGCTCGAAGGTCACACCAAGGCCCACAGCGGCAGCAGTATCATCTGATTGCAGCTGATCTTCATCAAGGCTGGGGGACCAGTGCGTTTGCTGAGCGGGGTTTCAGTGAGACCTTCAGAAAGCTCCATAGGCAGTTCGCCTCCGAGCAGGCAATATTCAGCCTTCCTCCCTCTGTGGCGTTAGGCAGGGGCTTAGAGTTTCAGTAGCCCCAGTTTAATTTTTACCAGATCCCCGCTGAGCATATACAGAAGCAATGTTTTTAATTGGCTATTTTTTTATATTTTGTACTTTTCCTTCTTCCTCTTTTTTTTTTTTTTTTTTAATTTACACAAACACTACTGCACCAGAGAGATGAGTCATTGGTGAAGTTTGAAGTGGTGTTGGTTAGGACATTTCGAAGGCATTTATGGTAATGATGTTCTTTCTTCTCTTAAAAAAAAATAAATAAAAATCAATGAACACCATTTAAAAGAACATTCTTCTCTTTAAACCTCTCTGGTTTAGAAATATATATAGACAGAGATTTATTAATGATGGGGAGTATCTTTGTATAACAAAGAGAAACTACCTCTAAAATATTTCCCCCAACTATTGCATATGTAAAATTATATCATTCATTAATTTGCCCAGTTAGGTGTAAATTAAATTCTAGACATGACAGTTAGGCACTCTGTGCTTATCTTGAAAACATCTTTTCTCTTATTGAAAAAGAATGGATTATTTTGATTATTACTCATCAGTCACAAGCTTGAGACAAACCCGAGCTAACCTCATCCTTAACTTTCCGAGTTTGTTGACACCAGTTTGCATTTCCAAAACCTGCTTTGGAGACCCAGTATCCGGTAATGGAGGTGTTTCAGTTAGTCAGCACTCAGGCCTCCTCTTCCCAGAAAAGCAAAATTTCCTGCTGGCGACCAGGACATTCTACCAGGGTTTTTTCTAGCTCTGATCTGCACGTCCCATGTTGAGAAGTTTTCCTTCTCTTTTTCTACCACTGAAAAGTTAATGTTATTTTAAAATGTCCCCTGTCACAGCCCAGATTCTCCCGAGGAGCATATTCCTTTCCATAGAATGGGCATTTTCGCAACTTAATATCTTACATTTGATTACCATTGGTGCATATTTAAGTGCTGTCTTGCTCATCTTGTTTATTACATATATGTATTAAAAACTAATAAAAGCAAAATAATACAAAAAATGAGCATTTCATTTTGGCATCCTCTCTGCTACAAAACCCTGCAGATGTTTGGCTGCCTGTGATATATTTTGGAGGATGGAATTTGCAACTGTTATAATTAAGCAATACCATTAAGTCACCCGAGAGTAAATTAGAAGCTAAACTGGTGCTGTGCGCTCAGGAACCCAAGATTATGGGCTGAGATCTCTATTCAGTGGATGAAGTCAGCTCCCTTCAAACGGATTCTGAAATAAAAGGTGTTATTTCTATTCCCCACCTCCAAAATACATAAGTGTATTAAACATGTCCTTAATATCGATTTGGCATGCCAGTTATAATCTTAAATTGTAGGGGGAAAATGTTTTAGTAAATAGAGCTATTTCTATTTTGCTACTACTGTTTCAGTTGTAATGGGCAAGAGAAATGTGTAGGTCTGGATTATTTCCAGGGATTTGGCTGAGATCCATGGACTCAGTAGTGATTTTAAAAAAAAGGAAAGAAAGGGGCGCCTGGGTGGCTCAGTGGGTTAAAGCCTCTGCTTTCGGCTCAGGTCATGATCTCAGCGTCCTGGGATCGAGGCCCACATCGGGCTCTCTGCTCAGCAGGGAGCCTGCTTCCTCCTCTCCCTGTCTCTCTGCCTGCCTCTCTGCCTACTTATNAAGAAAGGAGTCCTACATCCTGTTGCAGTTAGAAATGATAAAGGTAATGTCACTTCTCGGGTTTTCCCTGCATTATGCCATCTGGAGAGACGATCAAATCCCAACAACCGAAAATACAAATTGTCAGTAATGTGAATAGGACACTGATACAACAGTTGTCACCAAAGGCAGCGCACATGCAACCTAAAATCCAATATATTTAGGATATTAACAATTACAAACATATTAACTAATTACCCAATAAAATTAAACATATGATCTCAACATACCACCGTACTAAAAAGTCCTCTTTGACAACAATTTAAGTTGCCCAAACTACGACAGAATGGTCAGGTCCCTTGTTACTAGCTCCTCAGAGTGTAGTCTTTAGAAGTAGCCCCTGGCTCCTCAAGCTATGGTCTTTGAAACAGCATTATGGGCACGGTCTGGGAGTTTGCCGGAAATGCAGAATCTTGAGCCCACCCAAGGCCTACTGTATCAGAACCTACGTTTTACCAAGATGCCCAGCTGATTCATTCACATATTTAAGTTTGAGAACCACTAATCCAAGACCCTTGTGCTTCCTATTTCCAGGCCTCTGAGCAGCCTGGTTCACAAAGTCTCTTAGTCCCAGGACAACTGGCATCCTTTCCCTCTCTCCCCACTTGTCAGTCACTGCCTTGGCTTTCGCAGTTTGGCCGATCTCCCAAAAAACACATTGTTTTGGCAGCTTCCAAGAATTCTTCACAGACACCACTGATCTAGAGGACTGAATCCCCTCTCTTCTTTCTAGAAGAGCTGCTTTCACTGGGCTCCTCACAGAAACAATGACAAGATACTGAGGCTGTTCGTGTTCAGTTTAGTCAGGATCTTCCTGCACCTGAATTGCTCTTCGGATGGATCCCTTTCCTCCCCATCCCTGACACGTCTCCCCCAATCTCACAACCTGCTAAACTTAGCAGCCTACGTTTATGAAGTTCTCTGTTCTTCCAGTTTGTCTTCTCGGTATTACTCTGCTTTTCTCCTTCGTCTGCCTGGAATGAACTGGTTTTCATCCGATAGTCTTGATGCAAAAAAAGAAACTCTTTGAGAGTGACATTTGTCCTTTATATATCTGGCCCATTGGGAGTGTGTCCTCCAGAATGACTCCACAGACCTTCTTCCACGACCTTCTCAGGCGCCCACTCTTTCACCCTATCCCATCAATGGGAGAGAACACTGTTTCCGGTTCTCTACGATTTTGGCGGAAGACTGCGAAGGACATCAATACATGAGGGCCTAGCCCCTCTAGTGATCTCTAAGTAAAAGAAAAAACACAAACACAAACCTAGCTACACAAGGTCCATGGTGTCATATTTAGATACTCAGATTAGAAAAGATTTAATTATAGCAAAGTTCAGTCAATCACTATGGTAACTCGTACCTCAACCAAAAGGCCGAGGCCTGCTCTGTGCTCAAGGCAACCTCTGTAGATTCTTCTCCTCCCCAAAATATACTCGCTTGTCAGCTGCCTCCATGATTATGTTCAATCTAAGACGTGCAACATAGGGTTTGCTTTTATTTCTACTTGGCAATTTCAGTATTGCTCCGACTTCCACGATCTCTAGATCATGAATCACTTGAGCAAATAATGAGCCAATAAGCTCAAATCCAAGGGAAATTTCTGCAAAGCTGTCTTTTAACTCTATTTTCACACAGAGTGAAGTGTTTCTTGTCAGAGAATAATAATCTGAGGAACAAATTCTCACTAGATCCATTACTTGGTTTCAAATAGTGTATTATTTTAGTACGTTCGAATAAACATTCCTTTATTCAATCCATATCTTTTCAGCGCCTACTATATGCAAGAACAAATGAACAAAGGAACAACTCTTATGGCTAAATGATCTTTTTCTTATTTCTTCTCCAATCTAACAGAAGGGCCTCCCGGCTAACTGAAAGGTCTCCATGGCTCTCCCTATTCCTAAACTCTCCGTCGGCCCTGGGAGCATCATCAATTCAGAAGAGGCCTTGAACGCTTTTCAGCTCCCCATGGAGGCACTCTCCCGAGCATCTAGAAGAGGGAGCAATTGATGACAAATCAAACATAATTTTAGTTGATATGTTTCTTAGTCATGTCAGTTCAGTTTTTGTCCTCCCCCCACATGGACCAGTCTTCACACGACTTCCAATGGTAACAATTTCCCAGCCTCTTGAAACTCTATGTGCTCAGCACCGTGGGACCTAATCAGGTTTTCTGAATAGCTCCACGCTGCGCTCTCAGCGCGCTCTGGGACAGGGGAAGACAACTCTAAAATAAACTAGGGGGAAACAGGTTTTTTCCTTCCTGATTCCCAAGCAGGTAGTTGGTACTCAACAAGTCTGCTTCCGATAGAGAAGCTGGTCATAAAACCTTCGGGGCCCGCTGAGAATCCCTGCCCCCCCTGATGCATCCCAAGGCACTGAGAGACAACTGGTACCGCCGGGGATGCACGCCAGACAAAGGACCGGCCACTCGAGAGATCAAGTCTCCACGCTCAACGCTGGATGCATAAGTCAGTGGCTGAGGAGAGAGTTGTACGTGAGCAAACAGAACCTCACGGTGATGAAAGCTCTCCCGGTTTCAGCTACCTGCTCCAATTTGGACTGTTTTCCAGCTGTGATGTCCTTTAACTTAGAAGAACTCTTTATTCTATTTGCCTAAAACGTTCCCTGGTAAATTTCTCTCTTTCTTTTGCAGATGGTAAGTTTTTTCGTTGTTTGTTGTTGCTGTTTCCAGAGCCTTTCTTTTTGTTTCCCTGGAGCTTCACAAAACCTCTTTTAGGAGACACCGTAAGAAAAAACCACCAAGAGGGCACCTGGGTGGCTCAGTCGGTTAAACGACTGCCTTCGGCTCAGGTCCTGATCCCGGAGCCCCGGGATCAAGTCCCGCATCAGGCTCCCAGCTCCATGGGGAGTCTGCTTCTGCCTCGGACCCTCTCCTCTCTCATGCTCTCTCTCACTCCCTCTCTCAAATAAACAAATAAAAAATCTTTTAAAAAAGAAAAAAAGAGGGCGCCTGGGTGGCTCAGTAGGTTAAAGCCTCTGCCTTCGGCTCAGGTCATGATCTCAGGATCCTGAGATCGAGGCCTGCATCGGGCTCTCTGCTCATCAGGGAGCCTGCTTCCTCCTCTCTGCCTACTTGTAATCTCTCTCTCTCTGTGTCAAATAAATAAATAAATAAATAAAATCTTTAAAAAAAAAAAAGAAAGAAAAAGAAAAAAGAAAAAAAGAAAAAACCACCAAGAGAATTATAAAGGTTCGACAAATGCTGTCCGATTCTCAGACTGCAAACGACAAGATTCAGCTATCGCTACCTAGAAAAACAAACCCTATTAATAATAATACGATGCTGCTGATATATTCCCTACTTTCTACTTTGTAAATGAGTCTGCTGTTTTCATCAGTCACCCCTCAGGGCTGGCGAGAAGAGCAGCGGCGCCTCAGGTATTATTTTTTTGGCAACCCCTCCCCAAAACAACAAAGCCAGTCCCCCACTGCTCGCGCTTCTCCATTCCTCAGGTCGTCCCCATCTCTCTAATTGGTATTCATCCAACGCGGAACAGTAGCTATCAGTACTTGATGATTAACAGCCTTGTGAGACCTTGTGCTAGCAACAAGAGTTGGCTCTTGTCGCCACCATTTAAAAGGGACGCTGGAATGTGAGAGTCTTGTTTCAAAGAGGTACAGATGGATGGCATTGTGTTTCCGCTATCTGAACTGGTCATGGAAGCAAGAGATGTGCAGTGGAGGACAGCCACCGAAGTCCCTCTCCGACACTGCGATCCCTCCCAACGTTGCTAAATACGAGGGAACTCATGGAGCTTGATCGTGGCTCTACATTGCCCCAACATAAATAAATCACCCGACTGTTTCGTGTTGAGATACCCCTTTGTGTTTCAAAGGGCCTTATGATCTTCATTCATTTTTTCCCCACACTGATATTGTGCAGTCCAGCCCTTCTGACGCCCAGCAACCACAAACGAGTTCAGGACTCTGGACTCCCTACATTGCACGAGCTTCACAGAGTCACGGGAAATTGGAGAGTCATCTATAGGTATAGACTTACCAGGGAGTAACCCAGAGTTACATACAGAATTCAACTTCTATTCTGAATGATCCTAAAGATCTCTAGTTACAAAGAATTTCGCATGTCAAGATTATGATCCCACCATATGGGGCTCTTTGCTTTGCACTGGAGTTGGCCACGGGATTTCAGAAACATGTTTTGGGTCTCTTGGAACTACCAAGTCTGTTTGGACTGCACCAGATTTTATAAGCCATGGAGCAAATGTAAATACTTTTGGATGCTGGTACACATTTTATAAATAATTCTGGCAGCGTTTTAATTCTCTAGGACTTCAGGGGTTTGTTATATTCCATTTTTCATTATTTGTTCATTTCCATGTGGCCTTATTTCTGCAAACACGATTTCTTGAAAAACGGAATTAGGTCCAGATTTAGCAAATACAAAAGGATGATTTGTAACATTTCTCTTATAAACTGGATCCAAGCAAAAGCAAAATGAACTCATTTATACTTAGTGAAACATAATTGTTGAAGGGGAAATTGAAATTTTAGATTTCGCCAGTCTCTACAGTGGCTGTCCTAACCTCTCAAGGTGACCAGGCCTCTCTCTCTTGGTCAGTTTTATGCCCACAATCCCAAAGGACTGACTAGGAGAAGCAATGACCAAGTTGGCCCTAGTTACCAGTTCTGCTCAATGGAACTATTTCCTCTTCAAAGGGCTTCAAACTGACCGCTCTGCGTTGGTTCTGCAGAGAGACTCAAGGAGAAAAGAAATGGCTCATATCAAGGAAAAAGTCCCCAGCTATTCATACGAGGACATTCCCCCTGCCTGAAGTAGTCTCAAGCAGGCGTCACCACAGCCCCCCTCCCTCACCTCCCTCAGCTCACTCAGCTGCCAACTTCTTAAGCAGGGTTTCCCCGACTGCACATTTAAAATTGCAACCCCTGGGGCACCTGGGTGACTCAGGTCATGATCTCAGGGTCCTGGGATCAAGCCCCACATGGGGCTCTCTGCTCAGCGGGGAGCCTGCTTCCTCCTCTCCCTCTGACTGCCTCTCTGCCTACTTGTGATCTCTCTCTGTCAAATAAATAAATAAAATATTTTAAAAAATAAAATAAAAAATAAAATTGCAACCCCAGCACCCCCAGGTCCCCATCTTCCCTCTCTGCCTGCTTGTTCTGCAGAGCCCGTGCGCGCGCGCGCACACACACACACACACACACACACACACACACACTAGCATCCAGGCGCCATGAGGAAAGAGATCTCGTTTTTGTCTTTTTCTGTTTACTCCTGTGTTCCTCATTCCTAGAAGAGCGTGTAGCACAAAAGAGACACTCAGCAAATATTTGCTGAATCATCGAATGACTGCAAATCCATTAACGACGTGCATACAAACAGAGTCAAGCACCTTATCAGTGTATCGTCCACACTCCCATATTCACGCCTGCCCTCGACTTTGCCTTATTGGGACAGAGCCTCTGCTTGGTATTCCCTTTAACCTGCTCTCATCTCTAGAAAGGTGGGAAGTAGGAGAAGAGGCATTTCCTGAACCCTCCATTTTACTGCAAGTATGCAGTCAAGCTTCTAAATGATGCGTCCACACCTCTACGTCCCCAGCAGGCTGGCTCTTCGCCTCCTGAGTCTCAATCCTGAGCCCGCTTGGCCGCACAAGAGCACTGGGATTCTTCTCACCCAACCCCTAAATCCAAGTGGACCAGTTCTCGCATCTCCCCCTCTCCCTCTCTCTTCCTCCCTCCCTTTCCTCTTCCCTTCCCTCTTCCGTCCCTCCCTCCTGCCCATCTGCCCTTCCTTCCCCTCTCTCCTCTCCCTGCCCCCGTGCCACAGCTGCTGGGACCACTGCTCCTTTCACTCGCCAGTTGCCTTCCTCGCTGCTCTTCAGCCAGCTGCCGGGGCTTCTCCAGCAGATGCCGGGGCTCGGGGCTCGACCTACCATTGACAGCTGGTAACACCCCAGTACCCGTCTCCAGCTCAGGCCTTGCCTCCCAATTTCACCCCTGTGATTTCTACTCATTCGCTTATCTCCACTCAGTGTTTCACCAACCCTCTGACTCCACACACCGGGACCCACCTGCTCACTGCCATGTTCGCTCTCACCGAAAGGCATCGCCAGCTGCCCAGTCGACTGAATTAAAACCCGTGGACCTTCCTCTCACCCTCGAAATGCTTCCACATGACAGCGGTCGGCAAACCAGAGTAGGAAGCAGAGGCTTTGGGGCAAAGCAAACCTGGGCTTAAATCTAGACTGTGTGTGACCTTGGGCAAATGACTTAAACTCTCTGAGCCTTAACTTTCTTTAATGTAAAATGGAGACATTTGATCTATAATAGCAATGCTTATCTTTTTTAAAAAAGATTTATTTATTTGAGAGAGAGGCAGCTAGAGAGAGCACGGGGCCGGGGCCGGGGCGGTGGGGGACGGAGGGTAAAGGGAGAACCTGGCTCCTCGCTGAGCAGGGAACCCGATGCGGGACTCAATCTCAGGACCCTGGGATCATGACCTGAGCCAAAGGCACATGCTTAACTGACAGAGCCACGCAGACACCCCAACAACGCTTACCTTTAAGAATTGTCAAAAGGGCTCATTTAATCATTCTACGAAAAGCAATGTGTCAGGTGCTACGCTAGGCACTACAGTTCAATAGTGAACAAATTAAGTTACCTACTCTCTGAACCACATGCTGTAGTAGACGATGAGTTAAGTATGTAAAACATCTTATCCTAAATCTAACAGAGTCCAGAACACAGTAGGTGCTCAATAATTGGAAGCTATTTTCATTATTATCCCAGTCACTAAGATCTGTTAAATTTATACTCTTGATATCTACCAAATCCATACCAACCTCTCCCTCCCCTCCCTCAGGTCAGGCCCTTATTATTCCATGCCTGACTTATCTGTTGGAATTTCTCTCCTTCTGCCATAGACTGAATGTATGTTCCCTCCTCACTCCACCCCTTCCCAGCCCAGAATTTTTATGTTGGAATGATGAGGGTGGAGCCCTCATGAATGGCATTAGTGCCCATATAAAAGAGACCTCAGGGGCTCCCTCAGCCCTTCCACCATGTAAGGACACAGCAAGATGACAGCCATGTGTGAACCAGGGAGCAGGCTCTCACCAGACAGAAAATCTTCTAGCACCTTGATTTTGGACTTTCCGATCCCCAGAGCTATGAGAAATAAACTTCTGTTGTTTATAAGACATCTAATCTATGATATTCCATGAACGGAGCTTGAACTGAGACATCTAAAAGGGTTCCCTACTACCATTCATTCAGCATTCATTCAACAAACACTTAAGCTCCTACTCTGTGCTAACTAGGTAAGTAGTATTCTAGAATCTGACAACGCAGCAGTAAAAAAGATAAATAATTGATCCGCCTGTTCCAAAAAATCCCTCCCTCGTGGAAGTCACATGCTAGTGGGTCTTAGCTAACTTTGGTTCATTCTCCCTAACAATGTGGGAAGGCTGCTCCCAGCTCTATACTCATTCTTCAGGCTGGAGCTGAAATGCCACATGCTCAGGAGAGCTTTTCCTCACCTTACAGATTGGGTTGGGTGCCCAGGTCGGATGTCTTCACAGTGTCCTGCCTCTCTTCATTATGGTCCTCATTACTCTTGAAACTGCTTAAGGATGAAATTCAAACTCTTCACTGAGATATAATAGATGGCTTTTACTGCTGGTGGATCCAGCCCATGTGTTCACACTTCCCATGTGCACCGTTCATCACCACAGCAGCTTACGGGAAATTCCCCCAGCGCATGGCAGGCTCTCAGTTCTCTGGGCCTTTGCTCATAACAGGAGCTGGCATTGCCTGAGGCCTGATATAGGTCAAACGTGGTACCAGGCACTTTTAATATACTATCTCATTTAGTCCTCAAAACAACCTATCTAACCAGAACTTAAAAAAAAAAAAAGATTTTATTTATTTGAGAGCGAGAGAGAGCACAAGCCGGTGGAGGGGCAGAGGGCGAGGGAGAAACACTCACTGCTGAGCAGGGAGCCAACGTGGGACTGGATCCCAGGATCCTGGGATCATGACCTGAGTTGAAGGCATACACCCAACCAGCTGAGGCACCCAGGTACCCAAAACTTTTGTTTTTATGCCATGGGACAGAGACCCTGGCAGAAAGAGGCTTACGCCTAAAGGAGATTTGATCCATAATAGAAAAGAGCAGGAGTAAATCTGCTGTCAGGCTTGGCCTCACGAAGGTAACAGCAAGAGCCTTGAGACCCACTTTTCCTTTTCCTACTTCCTAGCTTTATTTTCCTTATATTCCCATTTCTGTGGGATTCTGGAGGCTGTAGAAGTTCTAGCCCTACACAATTCTAGGTTCCAGCCTTCCCAGAAAAAGAGAGAACTCAAACAGAAGTCTCAAAATTGAATCTTACTGGCTCTGGTGTGCCTCATGCACGAACCATTGCCATCGGGAAGATGCAAGGCACTGAGTGGCCCAGGCCCAAGACACACGCGTCTCCCTTGGAAGCCAGTGTGAGCTCTGCCTCACCAGGCTCAACGAAACATGAGAGGCAGGTGGTTTCTCCAAAGGAAAATCTGCAAACATTAATAATAAGAAAGAGAGAGGAAGGAATAACTAACAAAAATAACTAATGTCCAACATGTAATCTGATCATAAATAATGCCCTCCCTTTACAGTTCTGGCAACTAAGGCTCACAGAGGTTAAGCCACCTGGCAAGGATCACAGAAGCCACTTCTCTCTGATGTGGCCAGTGCTTCTTAACACCTCTCTTCTCCCTTTGCCTAGAAGGTTCTTAACCTATTTCTTCAGCTGTCTGGCTCCAAAATGTGCCCTGAAACTCAGTTCAAGTGTGACTCTCTTTTGGAAGCCTCCTCTCCTGCCCACGCTGACACACTGATCATCCACTGGGCAATCTCCCTACTGCCGTAACTTCTCTCTTCCTCCAGAAGCCTCGACTGCTCATTTGTCTTCAAAAGAAAAATGTTGGGGTGCCTGGGTGGCTCAGTCAGTTAAGTGTCCAACTCTTGATCTCGGGGTCATGAGTTCAAGCCCTGCCTTGGGCTCCATGCTGGGTGTGGAGCCTACTTTAAAAATAAAACAAAACAAAATATGCAACTTATTCATCTGTAGACCCTAGTGCCTCAATAAGTTTGTTGAATAAGTTGAGCTAACATGGTGCTTTAATGTCACAAAACCATATGAGAGAGATTCTCTGCTCCATTCTACACATGGAAAAACCTGAGGCTCAGAGGAGTGATGTGTATCTCCCCTGTTCATAGTACCTTGAGTGAGCCAGAGTGGGAACAAGGTCACCATGGGCTGGAGCTAGGGCTGGAGAACTTGGTTAAAAGAGGCTAAGAGTGAAGTGAGTTTGAATCCAGGTTTTAAAGAATGTGGGGAGGGCGCCTGGGTGGCTCAGTGGGTTAAAGCCTCTGCCTTCAGCTCAGGTCATGATCTCAGCGTCCTGGGATCAAGGCCCGCATCGGGCTCCTGCTAAGTGGGGAGCCTGCTTCCTCCTCTCTCTCTGCCTGCCTCTCTGCCTACTTATGATCTCTCTCTCGCTGTCAAATAAATAAATAAATAAATAAAAATCTTTAAAGAAGGCAGGGAGTTAACAGAGGAGCAAGACAGAAAAATAGGACAGTTGCCTCAGAACAAAAGAGCTGTTTGCATATCCAAGATTTATATTTACTGGCTGTTGGGTGGAACTGGTCTGAAAATGTTGAGGCCAGGACTCCAAGCTGAGATGCCCATCCACTAAGTCAAATGCTGTTAACGTTGGTTTTTGTGGTATAAAGCTCAGTCTCCTTAATCCATTGGTTTGTAGGTGTCATTTCCATCTAACATTTAATAATTTCCCTTGTGTAGCTCAAATTTGGAAGGTGATTAGGAATCAGGAATATGGACTGAAATAATTTATTTCCAGTTTTATTTTAATAGAAAAGGGCAAGGGAAGATGAAAAGAATTAGGGGGTCTTCAAACACCACGGTTACCATCCGCTGCTGCCTCGTCTTGCCAGAGACAGAGGCTCCTCCTTCTGAAAGGGCAGCTGAAGACCGAGCCACTCAGGTCAGGCGCGATGTGCTTTCCAAGAAGGCACTAATGCAATGGACAAGAAAACTGCCTTTCAGGAAGGGGAAACTCTGGAGAGAAATGACCCCGGGTCTCCTGAGAGAAGGTAAAAGTGATTCACGAGAGGGGAAACATGAGTAAATATGACACAATGACATATTTGGGCCTACTAATAATGTGACTTGGGGACTTTTTTATGATTCTTGTTTTGGGAGAACTATTTTAAAATCCCTCACTGGCCAAGGCAGACCTGATACTGTTAGCTGGACCGATTAATTCTACATCTGTTCTAACGCAAATAGCCAACAGGCATATTATTTCCACATTCCTAAAGGTTGGTGAATAGCAGTGGAATTAATTCTTGAGTACATATGAGAACACGCTCTCCTCCTATTTATAACCCATCGTGTTTTTTTTCTTAGAGATGACACATAAGCAAGAGCTTCCATTCACCGTCCCTGATTTCTTATTAAAGCAACCGGATCCTTTCAAAAATTGGAACTAAAAGGTTTTAGAGTTTCTAAATGCTACAAAAACTGTGAAATTCACCAAAACTGTGATCCTGGACTTGATTTAGATAGTCTCCTAATAATAACTATAACAAAGTATTTAACGTTTGGTTTTCCTCATGGGGTTGACTTCTGAGAGTAGGTTCTCCACCCAAGTCTAACCCAACTGGGGGAAGGAGATATATATATATATATATATATATATGTTAAGTATTACATTTCATTAGTTACTGTAGCATAGAATTGAACACTAATCAAATAGCAAGCATAGAAAAATATCACTGGAATCCTAGGCCTTCAGAGAATATAAAAATGAAATAATAATAGTCCTTGCCGAGACAAACCATAAGAGACTCTTAATCTCACGAAACAAACTGAGGGTTCCTCGGGGGTGGGGGAGGTAGAGATAGGGTGACTGGGTTATGGACATTGGGGAGGGTTTGTGCTATGGTGAGTGCTGTGAAAGGTGTAAGCCTGATGATTCACAGACCTGTACCCCTGGGGCAAATAATACATTATATGTAATAAAAAACTGTTTTAATAAAATAAATTTAAAAATAATAATAATAATAATAATTGCCCCCTAGAGGTTTACAATCTAGCAAGAGGATAAGACAGTAGGCTTACATAAGAAAGCTTCAAAGAAAGTACAATGTGGATTCAAAAGAAAAAGATGGGTTGAGTGAGAGATAGAGACTGCTGCATTTGAGTTTCCTGGAACATGTTAGCAGGAATATATCAAGGTAATGAAGAGGAACAGGAAGTTGCAGAATGGCAGACATCTCAGAGGACAGGAAAGCGTGGGCTCCTCCCACCCATGGCCCTTGGTTCTGAACACTGATCTATAAGAACTGCATGACTTCTCTTTTTCTGAAAAAACAAAATTGATTATTAATACTGCACCACAGATTTTTAAAATTTTGTTCTGTTTTAATCATCACGGCTGTTGATCACCAATCAGTAAGCAAATTCTTGATGTTATCTGGGCATAACAATCAAAAGAATCTGAATAAATCAAGCTAATTTAATGGCTAATGTGAATATGCCAGATCTTCTACTCATGATTCATTTTGTTATTTGCCAGTTGACCCCAAAGTTGCAGTCTTTGACAATGAACAGACAATGTGTAAGTAGACCTCAAAATTAGAACTTGCCCCAAAGTCCATGCAAACATGGTGTTATACAAGACCACTCACTGCCTCAGCTTTAGCAACGGATGATCCAGCAACCACCCCCCTGAGAATTATCAGCAGTGACTACTTATTTATGAAGTTACATCACTCAGTGTTCATCTTTCCTCTCCCACTGATATATCTTTCCTTTCGAAATGTGCAGAGAAAAGTCAAGCATAATATAATACACATGATAATAATCCAGCAGAACTAACCATAAGCAAGGAAAGGGGTTTCATGTAGTACAAGAGATAGAAGGGCTTTACACTTGAACTCAGACATGCTCAAGTGATAACCTTCTCTAACTCTCTATACTGCCCTGCCTGTAAAATGGGGCTAATTCAACTCACCTACATAACTCACAGACATGATGGGAAGATTAATTATTCAGGGTTCATTGAGTGCTTTCAATATGAAAAGCACGATGTATGTCACAAACAGAGGCTGTGAGTTCAGGGGAGACAATAAACAGCAGGCACAGATGAACTTTTAAAAAACAAAGGCCCTATTCTCATGTAAATACTCAATAATAAAAGCTATGGAAAGAAAGCCACAGGAAATATAAAATATAAACAGAATATTTTCCATGAGGAGTCAGCAGATTTTATCAAGTTAATAAATTATTACAATAGAGTGTATAAAATCAAACTCATGCAGAATCAGACTAGAGAATATAACGTGTGGCTGCTGGGATTATCTGGTGGGAAAGATCGCATTGATTTTTGTAGAGCATTGGATCTGGGAGATTTTTAAATTAGGCAAGGATGATGACCCAGTTTGGGTGGGAAAAGCTTAGAGGTTCCCAAGGAAGAATACAGCCCAAGAAGAAATCTCTGGAGGTAGTTATTTTTAACTTTTCAGACCTGCTTGACATGAAGAGAATTCTGAAAATTGGATGCAAAAAGTAAACATTTTAAGAACTTTGGTATCATTTCTCATTGTTGTGACCCTGGCAAATAATTTAAAAGAACAGGCAAAGCTTATTTACAATTAAATAGGGACTTGCAGAAAATAAAATTGAGCTTGCTTTTTTATATTTACCAGTATATGAGGAAACAAAGTTGGGTGAATTTTCTCTTGGACTGTGACTCAACTAGGAAATCCTTATATGAAATAAAGATCATAAGCATCAAATACAAGATGTATTAGAGGTAAGTATACCAAACTTAAAAATCAGTGGAAACATTATAGGAGCACTAAGAACATTTTTTTTTTAAGGTTTTATTTATTTATTTGACAGAGAGATTACAAGTAGGCAGAGAGGTAGGCAGAGAGAGAGAGGAGGAAGCAGGCTCCCTGCCGAGCAGAGAGCCCGATGCGGGCCTCGATCCCAGGACCCTGAGATCATGACCTGAGCCGAAGGCAGAGGCTTTAACCCACTGAGCCACCCAGGCGCCCAGAACATTTTTTTAATTATATGCCAGTTAGCTATTGCCAAACCAATGCTGCATAACCACAATCATAAAAACTAGTGACATACAACAATAAGCACTCATTCTAATGTTTCTTTGAATCATGTGGTGTGGTTCTGCTTCACATACGACTCTGGGTCTGCTCCTCATGTCTCTCATCCTCCTTGAACCAGCCTGCTAGCCAGGGCACGCTCACCTCCTGCTTCTAGACTCACAACTAAAAACTTGCATTCTGTTAGCCAATGCAAGAAATACAGACAAGCTCAAAGTCAAGGACTGGGGAGGTACACTCCATCCATGTCAAGAGGATCCAGCAAGGATGTGAACGCAAGGAAGGGTGAAGAACCAGCCCAAGAATTCCAATCACATTTTGTTCCAAAATTACATATATTAAAACAACAACAACAACAACAAAACACCTCTGGAAAAATGGCCCAGAGATAGAGATCAAGACGGACCTGAGATACAGTAACATAAGCTTTTAACAAAACCTTTGTTATAATAATGATGTTTTTAATTTCCTTTCCATCTATGTGTGTATTTTCATAGTATGCATATACGTATTATGTGTATGATCATCTTAATGGCTGACATTAATCTAGTCTCTTCTTACTGATAAAATAATCTAAGAAATTTTTCTTATTAAAGAATTTTTAAATGGCCCTATAATACGGAGAGCTTAGCTCCTTTGAAAAGCATTCCCCACACGGAAAGGTTTTGATTCATTTCTGCATATCACAAGTAAACTCTCAAAAGGCATTCTACCAAGTGACCATCTCCAACCACAGAGGTGAATTCCATCTCCAGGAATTTGGGTAGAGTTTCAAACTCATGAAGAACAGTGAAAGCAGCAGCCCCAGGATTTCTACACCATCGTCACCATCTCGATAAAATTTATAACGGGAACCTCAGGAAAGTTAACTACTGAATATACTTTTGAACTCAACTACCCAGAGAATATTTTCTATCTGCAGTATCAACTGTCCTGGTGTGAGTTTCTTTTTCACCCCATGACTTAAAAATAGCTTCTTAAAACATAACTTAAGCCGACAGTGCGCCTGGTGGTCCCGCGGTTCTGTCTCTTATTTCAACAGTGTTTGGACAGAACAGACCCAGGGACGCCTTTTCTACCAGCCTCCAACTACCCTCCAACCTTTGCCCAGTCCCAACCCTCAGAAGCAACTTCTCGGCCACCCTCTGCCTCCGGGGCCAGCCAACGCCCGATTTTGAGCTCAGCTCCATATTTCCGAGCAAGCACGAGCCCCCAGATCCGTCCGGACCATCCCACCGAGGTGAAGGCCGCGGGCAACCGCCCGGTCAGCGAGCCTCTGCGCGCCTCCTACACCCACCTGCGCCTGGGCTTCCACCGGACCCGACGACGCGCCTCCCGAGCCGTGGGCCGCGTCCTGGAGCTGGCTGAGAAGCACGGGGCTCCGAGCGTCTCTGGAAAACGCCCGACCAGCAGGTCGGCCGCGCCCTCCTCCAAGACGTGTAGAGGCTGTCCCAAGATTGGTGCGTGAAACACGGACGCCGTGCGAGCCGCCCGGGCTCTGGACGAGAACCCGCACCAGGCGCGCGTGCCGTGTGGGGTTCGGCCTGCGCGCGCCCCGCGCCCCCGGCGCTTCCTGCAGAGCCACTTCCGGGATGAGCAGGTGACACTTACCGAGGAGGTGGGCGACCACCGGACTCACTGCCGCAGGCTGGCCCTACCCAGGCCGGGCTGGGCGAGGAGCTCTTGGAAAGGCTGGCGCTCGAGCACGTCTAGGACCCTCGGGCCCCGCAGCCTTTGAGGGGCTCCTCTGCCATCCCCGTGGTGCCCGGGCTTGTCCCTGAGCCTCTCTCGGCAGACACTAGGCAGCTTTTTAACCACCCTGGAAACAAAGCTTTTTGAAGCAAAAATAAAAATATATGCGTGTGTGTGTGTATACACATATGTGTACATATATACCTGTACATATATATTTATTTTTTATACATATGCAAAACTTGAACCAATCAGAAATATTGATAATGTTCTGTGTTGGTAAAGAATTAAGCAGTATTGGGGCGCCTGGGTGGCTCAGTCGGTTAAGGGTCTGCCTTCGGCTCAGATCATGATCCCAGGGTCCTCCAATAGAACCCTGCATGGGGCTCCCAGCTGGGCTGGGAGCCTGCTTCTCCCTCTCCCTCTGCGTGCTGCTCCCCCTGCTTGTGCTCTCTCTCTGTGTCTAATTAATTAATTATTTAAAAGAATTAAGTATTTACACTGAGAGTTAACTGATATGTGAGGCTATCATACCCTTTGATCCAATAATCCCTCTTCTAGGAATTTATCTAAAGTACTTATGAACAAAAAGAAGTATTTGAGATGTTCATTGTTCTACTACTTATAATAAAAAAGTTGAACCTATTTAGATTCTCATTAATGGAAAATTTGTTCAGTACCATGGAATATTATTAGGTAATTATGAAAAAAAATGCAACACTGACCATGTAATGTAAAAATAAGATATATTATTGACAGAGAAGTATTAGGTTAAAGAGCAGAATATTGTGTATAATATATATGTAATATATATTTATTTTTATATATAAATGGAAATTCCATGTGTGCTTATGTATCTAAGTAAAGCTATATACTAAACTTTTAACAATGATTATCACTGGGAAGAAAGGGCTTTTTTGTAGAATGAGGAGATGGTTACTTTTGTTTTTCCTTCTTACACTCCTAAAATTTTTGATTTATAACGAATATGTATTACTTCCATTTTTTTAACAAAAAATACCTTTTCAACTATTTTCACTTTATCTGTCCTCAAAAATCCTTTTCACCTGTTTTCACTTTCTCCTCCATACCACCTCTACACAATAAAACTCCACTAAAATCCCACATATGCAAAAGCCAAAATATTGACTAATATGTGTCATTTTAAAGTTAATCAAAGTTTGGGGGAGCCTACAGAGGTAGCTACCAGTAGTCCTGGGGCAGGTGCTGGATTGGAACATGGTTTGGCTGAGGTCTGGTTTGTCTTATCAGTTGCAATGTCTACTCTGATTTAAATATCAATAAGGACAACTCTGGGCTCATAACTGGCTGAGATTTCAAAGGCAGTGCCAACAACCCAGTTATCACCTGTTAATTGGTACACATTTCCAGCAATGGAATTAAGTCTAAGAGACTACTGAGATGTGGCAACACACTCTTGGCCTCCCTGCTTCCAAAGACGGGCTTACATGCTACTCTCTTAGCCGGGCCTCTGTCCAAGCCACTGTCACGCTCTTACCCCCAGCATAATAAACTTAGCCTGCCCCTATTTGAGAACAGGGCTGAGTGAGAACAAGAGCCAACAGGGCCAACCATTCTATCTGATTTTACTTATTGTGGGTGCCTTGTTGCAGGCTTTACCATATATATTTTTAAATCATCAGTCTCTACCAGATTGCTTTCATGCATTTTTTTTCCCCATACTTTCTCTATATCATTCCCTTCCACATTCCCCCACGGAGATTTTTTCCCCCCACTGGCCCTTCAAGAGGCAGTTCAGATGCAGTCCCGTTTATGTGAAGCCATAGAAATTCCTGTCCTCAACTCAGAAAATGCTTCACTCTCTTCTCTGATCTTACCCACTACTTTGTACTTCTATCGATGCACTGTGAACAGTGCCCTGTAATTTGTTGTGTACATTTCTGCCTTCCCAAAAGGTAGTAGGAGCCTTCAAAAACTCTCTCGCGATCATCCTCACGCTTTACTTACTCTTTTCTGCCTGCACTATACTGATCCAGCAAAATGTCAACACTGGGTTAAGCCAAACACCTGCCTTCCGCACCCCTGCACCGAGACTGCTGAAGAATGTGAGTAACAAGGCGAAGTGCTGTCACTATGCCATGTCTCCAAGAGTAACTTGACCCTTAGTACTGCCCAGGGCAGCCCCTCCCCCATTGCTCACACAGAGCAGTCGCTCAAAATCTTCCCACCCTACTCAAGCTCTCTGCACCCTTCAGCTTCCTCTCCACCCTCAGCAGGTAATTTGGATTACTATTGTAGACAGAGAGAGACCACTCACCAGGAAGGGCCTCAAACGCTTCTCCACTTGCATCTCTCCTGCACTTATGCCTGTGTGTGTAGCCACACTACAGTGGGTGCTTATTGGCGCCTCACTGAGACCCCCTTCGGTGGCAGGTGTTCTTATCCTTCAGCTGCAACGCGGGCTAGTTGTTTAAAATTCAGAGCTACTGCCTGCCCTGGTGAATTGCCCTCAGCCAGAGAGAACCCACATAGTCTGCAAGATTATGCCCACTCCACTGACGAGCAGACCTCGACCAATGAATGAGTGGCACAGGAGGAAAGGCCAGTCCGGGCCTCAAGGTGAATAACCCTGGGGGCAGTTCGTGATGCTGCCCCTCCCTCTATGATCAAAGCTGATGTCAGTTTCCAGTCAAGATCACACTCCCTTAGCATTCTTCCCCTATCCTATTATACATGTCTCATTCCTTTTCCTGAGAGCACCCCTCACCGTAATCACTTGAATGAGAATCTCTGTCCCAGGCTTTGTTCCTAGAGAACCCAACCAAGGACACGTCCTGATCCCGATCTCCTTTCTTCCTGGCAGTGTGGAAAAGGTGACTCTCTTCTGTCCAAGGCCGATGTGCTCCGGACCCAGCCCTCTCCTTCCTCCTCACAGACTGCCCAGTCATCTGTTCGCGCTCTTTCCTGGAGCTTCCAATTCTCCCCTCTTCATTGCCTCTTTCCCATATAAATATATTCAAGATCATTTTCTTACAACTAAACTAAACAAAAACTCCATCAACTATCTCCCTCGTATTTTCTTTCCAGTCTTTATAAGATGACACATCTGGAAAAAAGCAACCTATAACTACTAATTTCACTTTTTTTCCTCCTAGGGCAGTAATTCTCTAAGATACAGAGTATCAAAAGAGGAAAAGACATTAGAAGGAAAATGAATTCTGTTTCTGATATGTTATGTCTGAGATGCTTATCATACTAAATTTAAAATGTCTAATAGGCAACTGATACTGAGAGTTTCAAGAAGTGATATGATGGTAAATATTTAACTAGCTCTCTGGCAGATGGGGAAATGCACACATATTTATGTACATAAGCTGTATATATCTTACTGATACGGAGGATGTGGAGGATGTAGTTCCTAATTTACAAATAATAATAAAGCACATAATACTCTTTAGTGTAAATTTCCTACCACCAATGAATTCTCACAAAATGTTTTTATTGACTTTTGCAAACCCTTGTATCCACAGCCAACCTGTGACTGTAGTTGATGAATAAGGACACTTACGGCACAAATATGGTTATTTATGTTTACATTAGGAAGTGAGAGAAAGTGAAACCCTGAAAACATGGGACAGAACTTCTCTTGTGGCGCCTGGGTGGCTCAGTCAGTTAACCGTCTTGCCTTCAACTCAGGTCATGATCTCAGGGTCCTGGGATCAAGCACCACAGAGGGCTCCCTGTTCAGCAAGGAACCTGCTTCTCCCTCTCCTGCTGCCCCTCCTCCTGGCTCATGCTCTCTCTCTCTCTAATAAATAAATAAATAAAATCTTACAAAAAAAAAAAAAGAACTTCTCTTGTTCACTAGTGATATGAGCGCATTTTTTTGGCTGAATTGGATAATAGTTTTTTTTTTTTTTTTTTAGATTTTATTTATTTATTTCACAGAGGAAGAGAGATCACAAGGAGGCAGAGAGGCAGGCAGAGAGAGGGGGAAGCAGGCTCCCCGCCGAGCAGGGAGCCCGATGCGGGCCTCGATCCCAGGACCCTGAGATCATGACNGCTTTAACCCACTGAGCCACCCAGGTGCCCAGTAGTTTTTGAATATTAGAATATTTCTTCAATTTTTTGTGTTCCTCACAATGTAACAGCTATAGACCGGCACACTATTAAGTGTAATCTACATTACTAACATTTTCTCAGTCACTTTCTTAAGTATAGACAATCAATAGAACAATAGACGAAGCCCTGATTTGCAGCATTTCCTGATTTCAATGGTGTAGACACTCCTACTGCAGCAGTTTTCAAGTGACCAACATGACGTCACTGAAGGCAGAGTTGGAAGGGACACACAGTTGCACACCATTATATTGGATTTCCAAAACTACTATCGATATACAAAATCTCAAGAGCAGGGCGCCTGGGTGGCTCAGTGGGTTAAAGCCTCTGCTTTCGGCACAGGTCATGATCTCAGCGTCCTGGGATGGAGGCCCGCATCGGGCTCTCTGCTCAGCAGGGAGTCTGCTTCCTCCTCTCCCTGTCTCTCTGCCTGCCTCTCTGCCTACTTGTAATCTCTCTCTCTGTGTCAAATAAATAAATAAAAAATCTTTAAAAAAAAAAATCTCAAGAGCATTGATAATAAAAGAGTACCAAGAGTGTTAGCAAGTGAGTTTTAAGTATCTATTACCTTTGTTTTTAGTATACTTTTAATTGTAAATTTATATAATTTTAATAATGGCTGGGTTTGCAACCCATGGGCTCACATGATTCTGGAAAATTTAACAACTGGCTCTCGTGAGCCGGTACAGGCTGGCTACAACACACCATGAGTTTAAAATGAAGTGGAGCGATCTGGCCCAGGAAAGAAAGTGCATGTGTGGTAGTCAAACCAGGGATACGGACAGAAATCTCTCAGGGAAAATATATTTAATAAAAAGGTAAGAGATGGTAGTGAGGATGAAACCCTGGAGGAAAACACCATTTAAAGGGCAAACAAGAAAATGTGAGCGTGGGAGAAGATGAGAAAGAGCTGATAACGTAGAAAAGGAGGCAGCAGAGGGCATCGACTGGTCAAGACACAGGGAGTGATCAACAGTATAAATGACACCAAGAGTTGATCACTAGGAATGAAAATTATCCATTCATTTATGGGATCATTTGGTCATTCATTCAATATCTAATTTTTTTTTTTTACTTAGAAACAGAGAGTTTATTTTTTTTAAAAGATTTTATTTATTCATTTGACACAGAGAGAGAGATTACAAGTAGGCAGAGAGGCAGGCAGAGAGAGAGGAGAGAGGAGGAAGCAGGCTCCCTGCTGAGCAGAGAGCCCGCTGTGGGCCTCGATCCCAGGACCCTGGGATCATGACCTGAGCCGAAGGCAGCAGCTTTAACCCACTGAGCCACCCAGGCGCCCTCTAATTTCTTTTTAAGATTTTATTTATTTATTTCACAGAGGGAGAGAGATCACAAGGAGGCAGAGAGGCAGGCAGAGAGAGAGGGGGAAGCAGGCTCCTTGCTGAGCAGAGAGCCCAATGCAGGCCTCGATCCCAGGACCCTGAGATCATGATCTGAGCCGAAGGCAGAGGCTTTAACCCACTGAGCCACCCAGGTGCCCAATATCTAATTTTTTTTGAGCACTCTCAAGTGCTTGGAAATCTAGTGTACTAAAGTGGACCTTTTAGCTTTACCTTAGGCTGAGGTCCAAAACACAGTCCAAATAAGGTGCTCGCCCACCTAGATGAGACTTTGCTAAGGAGGTAGCTAAGCCTTTTTTTCTCAACACCTACTACGAGAGCATAAAAGACACAAAGTCATGGGGCCATGAAAATGGAAACGCCTGAAGAGAATTTGCAAAGGGTTGTGAGTGATACCCCCTTGCATATTCTCCTCAAAGCCCAGAATGCCTTTCGCAACTGCTTTGGAATGTGTCGCCTGAGGTTCATGGAGCTTGAGGAACATGGCAGACCGGTGGCTAACTTACTCCAGAAGAAAGGGCACATCTGAAAGCCGAAGTGAACTGGTCTTCAGCCACGGTCTACAGGTAGTTGCTCTCTGCAGAAAGCCTGGACATGTGAGCAGAGAGCATACCACCCACTTACTACATCAACTTCACTTCCCTTAGTTTCTGTGACATAATTTTTCCTGCTTCTCTTACTTCTTGATCTCTCACATTGTCTCACTAATTCTCTTTACCTACCCACTCCCCTCAAATGCTTCTCTCTTCAAGAGTTCAGTTCTCCTTATATTACATGAACCCTCAGGTCGTCTCACCCCCTCCATGGCTCCAACATCACTGTGCTTTATGACTCTCGACTCCCTAGCACCAGGCTTGCCTGTGTCCTTGCTTCTGTATTTAGAATTGCAATCGCCTATAAGCAGCTCCACATTAGTTCAAACTTGAGCCCTTCGTCGTCCCTCTCAATTCTTTGTGCATGTTTGGGAGTTTCTTAAAAATGTAAGGATACAATTTATCATAAAACCCAGAAATTTCACTCTTAGATATTTACCAAAAATAAATGAAAATAAATGGACAAAGATGTGTAAACAAATGCTGATAGCAACATTATTCATAAGCACCTAGAACTGGGAACAATGCAAATGCCCATCAACTGATGAATGAAAAAGCAAAATGTGGTATATCCATACAATGAAATACTACTCAACAATAAAAAGAGGAAAAACTACTGATATGCACAACAAAGATGAATCTCCAAATCATCAGGTCAAGTGAAAAACTTCAGAAATAAAAGATAGCATACTGTATGACTGCAGTTATATGGCATTTCTAGAAAAGGCAAAATTAGAGCAACAGAAAGCAGAGTAGTGGCTGCTGGATCAGGGATAAGAACAGGTATTATCTACAAACGGGTATGAGTAATGCTTTGGAAGTGTTCTAAAACTGGATTGTGGTAATGGCTCCCCAACTGTATGAATTTATCAAAACTTGTTGAGCAGTATACCCCATACTTCTCACTGGTAAATATTTCACTGTAAAAAGAAAGAGAGAGAGGAGAGAGAGGAGAGAGAGCAGTGCAATTAAATTGGGTGAATCTCATGGTATATGAAGTATACATCCATAAAACTATTTTAAAAAGAAGCTGCACAGTAATCTGCAATGTGTATAGTACAATCTTTTAAAAAATAAACAGAAATTTAATTTTGTACTGGCATACAAATAGATATTTGTATCTACTTGATATATTTGTATCTATTTGTATCTATTTGAGGTATTGCAGGTTCAATTCCAGACCACTGCAATAAAGCAAGTCAAATAACATTTTTTGGTTTCCCAGTGCATATAAAAGTTATGTTCACACTATACTGTAGTCCATTAAGTGTGCAGTAGCAGTATATCTAAAAAACCCCCACAATGTACATACCTTAATTTAAAAATACTGGTAAAAAATGCTAACCATCATCTGAGCTTTCAGCAAATTATAATCTCTGCTGGTGGAGGGTCTTGCCTTGATGTTGATGGCCACTGACTGAGCAAGGTGGTGGTTGTTGAAGGTTGGGGTGGCCGTGGCAATTTCTTAAAATAGGAAAATGAAATTTGCCACATTGATTGATTCCTCCTTTCATAAACAATTCCTCTATAGCATGCAATGCTATTTAATAGGATTTTACCCACAGTAGAACTTCTTTCCAAACTGCCAATCTGTCAATTCCAAACTGTCAATCCTTTCAAACCCTGCCACTGCTTTCTCAACTAAGTTTATGAAATATTCTAAATTCTTTATTGTCATTTCAACAATCTTCACAGCATCTTCACCAGGAGTAGATTTCACCTCAAGAAACCACTTTCCTTTCTCATCCATAAGAAGCAACTCTTCATTGGTTCAGGGTTTAGCATGAGCTTGCAGCAATTCAGTTACACCTTCAGGCTCCCCGTCTAATTCTAGTTGTCTTACTACTCCCAATACATCGGCAGTGACTTCCTCCACTGAAGTCTGGAACCCCTCCAAAGTCATCCATGAGGACTGGAATTAACTTCTTCCAAACTCCTGTAAATGTTGATATTTTGACCTCTTCTCATGAATCACGAATGTTTTAATGGCATCTAAGATACCACTTTCCCAAAGGTTTTCAATTGACTTGCCCAGATCCATCTGAGGAATCACTACCAATGGCAACTATGGCCTTATAAAATGTATTTCCTCAATAAGAAGACTTGAAAGTCAAAACTACTCCTTGATCCATTGGCTGCAGAATGGATGCTGTGTTAGCAGGAATGAAAACAGGACTAATCTTGCTGTGGCACCTGGGTGGCCCAGTTGGTTAAGTGTCAGACTCTTGATTTCAGATCAGGTCATGATCTCAGGTCGTGAGATCAAGCTCTGTGTTGATTCCATGCTGAGTGTGCTTCTCTCCTTCTCTCTCTGACCCTCCCCTTGCTCATGCATGTGCACTCTCTCTCCCCCACACCTCTAAAATAAATCAATAAATCTTAAAAAAAAAAAAAAAGACTACTCTCATTGTACATCTCCATCAGAGCTCTTGGGTGACCAGAGGCACTGTCAATGAGCACTAATATTTTGAAAGGAATCTTTTTATTTTTTGAGCAATAGTGAACATAGTATGTGATTTGATTATATGAACTTGGAAAAAAATTATAGAAGGGGAATAGGAAGTATCCCGAGGAAAGAGGTGGCTATTTTAAAATGGGTGGTCAGAGAAGACCATACTAATAAGATGACATTGTCCAGAGACCTGCAGAGATGAGTATGGAGTGAGCCATGTGGTTATCTGAGGGGAAAGCAAAAGCAAAGGTCTTGAGACAGAAATGTCATTGGCATGTTCAAGAACAGCAGTGAAGAGAGTGTAACATCCTTAAATTAAAAGAGACTATAAACCTAAAACAGTTAAAGTGGTGGGGTTGAGGTCAAGGATAGAACCATGAAACAAGACAAGGAAGCCAGAAAAAAGACCCTAATATACAATAAAAGAAACAGCAAGAATAACAAAGTTATATTATGCAAAGGGGAAAAAAGGAGGGAAGAAATTCAAAATGTTAATAATGGTTATTAGTAAATAGTAGAATCATAGAAAATTTTAGTTTTCTTCCTTATTAACTTTTCTGTATTTTCTAATTATTTTAAAATTATCACATATTACTTTAAAAAATATTTTAAGAGGAATGAATTAATCAATAAACACAGTGGGGAAGGTGATAAGCTATTTGAGGAAAATATTTTTAAAATATGACAAATTAACTAAAGTTATATGAAAAAAAACTTAAACATTATAAAACAAAGAAAAATAACTGTCCAAGCTTTCAAGCAACAAAATATATTTTCCTACACAAAAAATCAAAATTATGCGTATAAAAGGCCAAAACGAAAAAAACAAACTAGTAAAAAAAGTATAACTCACTGTATAACTTATCCAAATAGATTATAAAAGTATAACTTTTACCTATTGAACTTATCTAAATGTATAAGAAGCCTGTTAAAATCATTAAGCATAAAGAGATTTTTTTTTAAGTAAGGAAATACAAATGGGTAATATACAGGAAAATATTCACTTCGACCACACTAATAACCAAAGAAATAAATATTAGAATAAACTGTCATCTCCATCTATGAGATTAGCGAAGATTTATCTTTAAAAATGCTAAAAATTGGCAAAAGTGGGATAATATATATTCAATCCATTCCAGGAGTGCAAATTAATATAATCTAATTGTAAAGAAAAATCACAGTATTTACCCAGAGCCTTAGAAAATGTTTGTACCCTTCAACAAGATAATTCTACTTCTAGGAAACTATCCTAAAGAAATGATTCCAAATAATAACAATTTACACTTATATAGCACTTACTCTGTGCCAGGCACTACTCTATCAAATATATTAACATGTAATGACATTAGGAAGTTTGAGTAATATATGTATATTATTTCATTTAATTATTAGAACCCTGGGTAAGTATCTCTAGTTTAGGGGTGCAGCACCTGCTGCACAGAGAGGTTCATTCATTGCCTAAGATTTTATAACTAGTAAGTGAAGGAACTAAGATTCAAAACCAGGCAGTCTGATTCCAAATCCTACATGCCTAACCACTCTGCTATATTGCCTCTCTATAGAAGAAGTGTACATACAAAGATATTTACCTCAGCAAAAACGATAACAGGATTTTCCACAAGAAAAGCCAAATTTTTGACAATAGGAGAAATGATCAAACAAAAGATAGCACAGATAACACAGTATGCTTATTTTTTAAAGATACATTTTTTCTATTATAGGCTTTGTATTAATTTAGGTTATTAGGTTCTAAGAAACTTGTCTATTAAGAAAATGAAAAAGATGTAAATAATATGGCATACTCTTAAAAACATTTATAGTATAATTCACGTAGTCTAAAACATCATTAATTGTAAGAGTAAGACACATGGTTATTTTATGTATTATCAAGAGAGGAAAAAAATCCCTATTTCACAGATATTAAAATGTGAATTAAATGGGTCTTAGATTAGATGAAACATAGATATTTGGCTCAGATGAGGGGGTAGTATTTCTTTTTGAAGATAATTGTAGATCTGAGTTTCCAAATACAAAGTGATATAATATGGTTTCTTATCCTTTTCAGCCTGAATTTTCATTCATCTTCCTGTGACAAACGTCTCATTGATGTGTCAGCCTGAAGATGAGTGTACAGATCCCACACATGCTTACCAAGGAGCTCTTGCTATTTATTTTTCATAGAAGACGAGAAATTATGGCTAATAATTACACATACCAAGCCAGAAGCCCATCACCCCTCATATAAGAGAACTGTCTACTAGAGGAACTTGGAAATGCTTAGAAGCCATAAAATGTTCATAAAAGAAACGGGTTTAACAGGCAACTTGAACATGGTTGAGTGAATATTATGCAGTAAGGAAAGCCACTTGGAATGTGACTGAGTGTTTGGGGAGGGTAATAAAGAGAACGGAGAAACACAGAGGAATAGAAGGTGCATTGTTTAGGCAGAATGGGCACACAGCCAAGGCCAGGAGGGAGATGCGGAGGGGAGGCCCAAGGAAGCTCATGATGGTAAGATCGTTATATGTATCATACAGTTGGCTATATTGGTGCAGGAGCAAAACAGCACACGTTTTCCTAGCAAGTTGGAGAATCCTAATGGTTTAGCTCTGGGCACAGACTAGAGGATCAGAGACCAAAACAGAGGAATGCTGTCATCAATGTCACCATTCTTGCATCCACATTCCCACAATATTCTCCCCCAAGGAGACCTTTTTTTTTTTATTATTAACAAGGAAAATAGAATAAAGTTAGCTATGCTTGCCATTTTATAACCATTTGTGAAATGATTGCAATGCTATAATTCATTAATAAGTCACCAGTATGACCAGGCAACCACCCTGGCCTATTTAAAAATGAAATGTATCCTTCTATTATATGGCTTCAAGATAGGCATTTACACAGGTTCGCAATCCTTGCTCCTGAACCAGGACCAGATGTGTGCATATAGAGTACATTACATGGTACCTCCAGGGGAATGAGTCAGATAAAGACAGACTATAAATAACTTCACCATAGGTCAGGCTAGGTATTGTAGCCAGATACCTCAGGATAAGTCAGGATTGTGAATTGTGCTGTGTGGAAGGCATGTGGACCTTACGTTAAAGGCACTGTGTTAAGGCCCTTGCTTTTATTCTAACCCATCGGCTTTATTACTTCATCTACAATACCTGAATTCTAAATTTTTGCATACGTACTATTCAGAACCAATATTCCTAATACCCTCTTTCAACCAATACTTATGAAAGTCCCATTACGTATTAGAAGTTATTCTAGGTACCAGGTGACCAACAGTAGACAAAAACAAAGTCTCCACCTTTAGGAAGCTGAAAATTCATCAATGAGGTATAGGTGACTAAAGAATTCAGTTCGAGGGGCGCCCGGGTGGCTCAGTTGGTTAAGCATCTGCCTTCGGCTTAGGTCATGATCTCAGGGTCCTGGGTTCAAGCTCTGTATCAGCTTCCCACTCCGCAGGGAGAGTAGTTCTCCCTTCCTTCTGCCCACCCCCCACCCCCCACTCATGCTCTCTCTCTCAAATAAATAAATAAAATCTTAAAAATAAATTTCATGTATTGCATGGAGCACTGGGTATGGTGCATAAACAATGAATCTTGGATCACTGAAAAAAAAACAAAAAACCTGTTCGATTCCTAAATCTAGTCATGAGTTCCAAAAGGGTCCAGAGACCATATCCTATGTCACACCCATTTATATTTTGTGATATTAATGTCAGATACAAGAAGTTCCTAACCAGGCTTGCTATACGGCCTTTTTATGGTATACTTTTAACAAATATTTGGAATATATAGTACATTTTTAGTCATACTCCTATTCCTTTTTCTAAAACTGCTTACCTGTGACTTAACTTTTTTGGTCAATTTATAGCTATTTATTATTTTTCAGAGATTTGGGTCTTTTTAGTGGTCATCTTATTGTTGTCTTATGTCATTTCTTGATGCTCTTCGCCTCATTATTCCTTTTAAAGTCTTTCCTTATCGTCTTATCTGCACTTAATTTTAGTTTCCTCATCAGTATTTCTCAGTTGGATATGTTTTCCATATTTTTTGTTTTTACATAAAAACATTTAAGGCTATCAATTTACTTTTGAGAACTGTCCTATCAGCCTTTTACAAGTTTTGCTACTGACAATTTTTACTGTAGCTTCATTCTAACATTTTTTAAATTTCCACTGAAACTTTCTAACCACAAGTTGTTGTTGTTAGTCTTGAAGTCTTGAAGTCTTGAAGTTCCTAGGAAATGTACTATTTACAGAGAAAGAGATTTATATGATATTCTTTAAAATTCTTTAAATTTTGCAAATTAGCATAAGGTCAATTTTTTATATAAATATATTACATATACTTGAAAAATGTATACTGTCAGGTATAGGATCTGAGATCTATCAGAGTTTCTGCATCAAGACTATCCAGTATAGTAGCCTCAGACCAGTAGCCCCTGACTGAGCACTTGAAATGTGACTAGTGATGTACTGTAAGTTGAAATACAAGATAGATTCTTTCTTTGAAAAAAAGAATATAAATAGTCTCATGAATTCTACTTATGTTGAAGCAGCATTTTGGATATATTGGGTAAAATAAAATACATTAAAAGTTTCCCTATTTCTGTATTTTTTACTGTAGCTACTGGAAAATTTTAACTTACATATGGGGCTGACATTATATCTCTATTAAATAGACTGTTCTGTACTCGAATTGTTGTCTGAGCCAAGTTTCTGCTCTAAGTAGATTAAAATCCTTCCACTATGGTTTTAGAGTTCTACGTTTTTGCTTTTAGTTGTTTTTGGTTTGTATATTCTAAAGTTATTATATCTTAAATGATTTTTCTATTTATTATTACTTAGGCTCCTACTTTATTCCTACTAATACTTTTACTATAAATTCTACTTTGGTATATTAATTCTATTAATTAATTGCCTGTATCAGTTTCCCATCTTCTTCTAACATTTTAGTACTATCCGTTAATAGGAATAATATAGTTGGGTTTCCCCCTAACTTAATGTCCTTTAATAAATAAGTTTAATTTATATTTATGGTTACTGCTGATATATTTAGATATAATCTTATCATATTCTTTTGTGAGTTTCTAGCCACTTTTTCCCTTTTTATTCCTTTATTCCTTCCTTAAAATGGATTAGCATACTTTCTCTATTTCTTCTCCTCCTGTTTTTTCTACCACCCTCTTTTCTAGCTCCTAAATTTGACTTGTATTTTCTCTTAAAATGATGACTCTTACATTTTTTTAAAAAGGTTTTATTTATTTATTTGACACAGAGAAAGAGATTACAAGTAGGCAGAGAGGCAGGCAGAGAGAGAGGAGGAAGCAGGCTCCCCGCTGAGCAGAAAGGCCGATGCGGACCTGGATCCCAGGACCCTGAGATCATGACCTGAGCCAAAGGCAGAGGCTTTAACCCACTGAGCCACCCAGGCACCCTGACTCTTACATTTTTTATATTAATACTCTTAACATACTCTTATAATTTTATACTCTTATAATTTTACCTGAAAAATTTCCCAACAAAGCCTAAAGTTTTTCAGTCTGTTATTCTCCAGAACATGAAAGCCCCTTCAAAGGCTTTATCTATTCATTCATCATGTTTCCTATCTAGTGTCTTGCTATTGTATCAGCTATCTATTACTACAATGTTGGATAACGAAGAGCCACACAAACCCACAAAATCAGTACACACAATAAACATTTATTTAGCTTCAGAGCCTACAGAGTCTAGCTGATCTGGGCTCCATTCGCTTATGCACCCGTGGTCAGCTGGCTGGTTGGCTGGGTGACTCTGCTGATCTTGGTTGGGGGTTGGCTAGTGTTGGCTGTGTTGACTTGGTTTCACCTCATCTGTCTCTCACGTTCCTTAGCAGGTTAGCCTGGGCAGATTTCCATGGCAAAGGCAGAGATATAGAGTGGAAGCAGAACTGTACTATTGCTTTTACAAGACTCTTTGAGTCATATCAACTAATATCCCACTGGCCAAATCAAGTCACACAGCCAAACTCAGAATCAAGGGAAGAGGAAGTTTAACTCTGCCTCTTCAGTGAGAGGATCTGCAAAATCACGTGGTGAAGGGGCATGAATTCAGAGAGGGGTAAAGACTTGAGGTCATGAATGCAACCAATCTATCACATTTAACTTAACCTTTCCTTTGCAACCAAGAGAAGTGATGTTTCCCATAAATAACTATATTTGACAAATTTTATGTAATCTCCATTCTTTTTTGCATCCTAAACCTTCTTCTGGGTTTTTTGCTCAAGTACAACTTGGATGATGAACTCTCTTAGTCTTTATAAGTCTGAAAATTTATTTTGCCATCACTATAGAATTATAGTTTAGTTGGGTGTAACATTTAGACTGACTTTTTCCTTGACTCCTATATCTTTTAATTATTGCAGGGAGTTCTCCTGTCTAAATTGTGCCTTTTCTCTCTCCTAATAGATTTTTTTCTGTCTGATTACCTTCCATGATGTATCTGGATATGGATTCATTTTTCTTTGTCCTGATTGGATTTAGGGTGGATTTACAATCTGAGTATTTATAGATGCAACTGTGGAAAACTGTCAGCTTCTTCTTCGTCTTCTTTTTAATGTTGCTTTTCTATCAACCCTTTCATTTCCTTCTTCTGGAGCTACCTTATTAATCTGCATTCCCTTCCTTATCTCTTCAATATGGAACAGTATCTCCCACTATCATCTAATTCACAAATTTCTTCAACTGTGCCCAGCCTACAGTTCATGCCAATTGAGCTTATTCCAATTACTATATTTTTTGCTTAGATTTCTCAGTAGTTTTTAGACATATTTGCTTAATTTTGTCCAAGTTTTTATGTTATAATTTCATATCAGTTTGAGGATCTATGTGAATGGATTTATATCCTTAAGCATCTGAAACATTTATATTTTAAAATGTCAGGCTCTCCTATAAAATTAACTTCATGTGGTGGGAATACGTGTTCTGCCAAGAGGTTTGTTGACAAATTTTGGGATTTTTGTTTCATGGGCTTGTTTAAAGTAAGAGGTTTTACTTGTCTTTTAATTTTTTCCTCTCTTCCCCACCCTTTCTCCTTCCTTCTGTACTTGCACTTGTACTCCTAGGACCCTCCATCAACTCCCGAATCAAACCTTTGAGAACTTCTTCCCTACAAAGATTGTTTTAGGAATATTTTAGAACTAATTACCAAGCGTCAGAATATCTTAGTTTACCTCCAGATCAATAAACTAAGTATGTATTTTTCAGCATCATTACGCTCAGCTTCCTCAAAACAAGGCCCTACACGTGGTGGTTAGCAGTAGCAAGCTCTTTTTAAGCCTCCTTTTAGAAGCAAGAGCAACAGGGGGGAGTCACATTCTAGCCTCTGAGGTTAAGCAGTAAACCTTGCTCCAGAATCTGATCTTGTAATACTTTTTACCTCTATTTCTTCATAGGAGCCAACTTCTCAAATAACACTACCAGCTTTTAGACTCAGAACTCAGGAGGCCCATGGTTTTAGCCTTACCAATTTACATTTTTGTTCCATTTTGTTCCACATTAGATCTTAGCTTGTTTGAGACCTGGCCATCTCCAGTTTGGTTCACTTATTTTACCTGGTAGTAATAGTAATAGTAATAGTAATAGTAATAGTAGTAGTAGTAGTAGTAATACTAGTAGTAGTATGTTTGGAGAGGGTACGTCACAGCATGACATAATGTCTACTTGAACATAAATTTACACTGAATGTTTAAACTGACATACACACTCACACTTGCACCGAAACAAACCAACCAAAAAAATCCAAATATGTTATTTCTGGCCCTAAGTGACTGAAATTTCCAAAGAAATTTTTTAGGTCAAAAAAACACATTTTTAGTGACACTAATCAATAAACATGAACTGTTATCTTCCAAGAGACTACTGCAAATTATGGTTCAATGCCATTTAATCATTGGAACATTTAGGTAGATTTTATTTCAAAGAACCAAAGAGTTAAGTGCCACAGATTTGCAGCTTGGAATTCAATTCCTTCTTACAAAAATCCAGTTATAACTTATTAAAACTCAAAATGCTTTTGGGGGGGTATGGAGGATGAATGACTTTCAGAATAGCCTGAGAGTCGTGAATAAAGAAAAACATTGCTGTGTTTATTTAGAGAGTATTACCCCTTGGAGCCAGCGTTTGCACTAATGCATTTTACATTAGCGTGCCGCATCAGGAAATCCTGACTTTTTGGTGCCAAGGGGGTAATTAATATCAGTTCACGTTTTCAAAATGGTTGTGTTTATGTGGGAATGAGGACTGAGCACTAACATGTTGAGCTTGAAGTATGAAAGCTTGCTGTGAAGTGAGATCTTGGGAAAGAATGGAATACTGAAATTAATGAACAGAAAATAGGATTTCTATGGATAGAATAATATTAGTACTGAAAAGAAAGCCACAGCTACACTTCTTTGCTCTTAATTTACTAAGCATTAACAGAAATAATTCCCTGGTACAGTCATATTGATAGAAGATAAAATCCTTGGTAGTTATACATAGTATTTTGATCTACTAATATCAGGAGTCCTCAAAGTTAAAAAATTTGATGATCTGGATGAAATAGTATGTGAAATCAATAATTATTCCAAAATATCCTTCCAGAGCTAATACAGTTATACCTCCTATAGACAAAAAATTCTTCATATTTGATCTAAGCTGAATAATGAGAGCCACAATAGGTATAAAAACCAAATGCTTTTAGTACAACATTTTTTTTTTCCAAAAGAAAAGTTGGCAGGGAAACTAGAATCAAAGTACACACTTCATATAGCCGAAGTCAGAAGACTGAGGAAACCGCAAAAAAAAGCATTAGAGAAAAAAATGCAAAGAACAATTTAAAGCAAAGGCCAAAATAAAAGTTCAAAACTGAAGAGATTTTATGAAGTCCTACCTGACACAATTCTCAAAATAAGTACTTAGGAAACATGTTACTTATAAAATGTTACTAGATACATGCCAAAATGATAAATACAAAGTATATATTTACCAATACTTTAAAATTAAATCTATCGTTATGAAATATAACATTAAGTTCATTCAACCAATGGAAAGCAAAGGATGATCTTAAAGGAAACATAAAGAGTTTGTCTTACTTCATGAATCAAGAATTAGTCACTGAGGGCTCCTGGGTGGCTCAGTGGGTTAAAGCCTCTGCTTTCGGCTCAGGTCATGATCTCAGTGTCCTGGGATCGAGGCCCACATCGGGCTCTCTGCTCAGCAGGGAGCCTGCTTCCTCCTCTCCCTGTCTCTCTGCCTGCCTCTCTGCCTACTTGTAATCTCTCTCTCTGTCAAATAAATAAAATCTTTAAAAAAAAGAATTAGTCACTGAATGATTATGAAGTACACTATACACACAATACATTAGCTTGTCATTCCTAAAAACTATGACTCCAAACAGAACATGGTATAGAGTAATGTGAACTGGCCTTCTACTGCATGATCCTACATTGGACTACAGGCTTTGCTGCCATAACAAAGAGCTTAATAAGACAGGATTTTCTCACGTTGGAGTCCACACCATTAGGCAATAGAATGGGTTTCGTGAGGATATTCAGGGCATTTTCGATTCTATCTAGTTGGACTTCCATTCTATAGAATATCTTTCTAATCTAGAAGGTCAAAGCCTTCTATATTAGGTCCCCACTAATATATCATGTTCCAGCCCTTGGGAAACGGAAAAGAAAAAATGGAGCATTTTTTTAAGGATGTGATCTAGAAGCTACAAACGTCACTCCAATTCACATCCCACTGGTTGAACTTAGTCATTGTCCACACTTAATTGCGAAGGACACTATTAAGTGCTGTCACTAGGTAGGCTGTTATGTGCCCACCTAAAACTTGGGGATTTTTTTTTTAAGAGGCAAAGAATATTAGGAAATAATCAGTATTCCTTAATACAGACCAAAAGTGATGAAAGCCTCTCAGAATATTCAGGATTTTTATTCACCTGTTTTAACATTAAATAATTATTTTTAATGCACTGTTCCATTAAGAGTCTCTCAATATGTTACCATAGTTAAGTCTTATAGTCTAAACAAATGCATCACTTGCATACCTAAGTTCTTAAACTATGGATCTCCATCAGGAAAAAGATAAAATAATATATATATATATATATATTTATCCACATATGTACAAGTATATAAACCACATGCACATATATATTTATGCTTATATACATGTATATACAAATATGTATGTGTGTATATAATATCCCCTTTTCATTATCAAAAGTCTCCCAGATTAAGCAATAAATTATATGATCACCTTATACATAGCCTTTATTGAATTAATGAAAATTATATTGCATTGCCTATTTCTGAGACTTGGAGTTTTAAAAATAAAAAAATTATACCGGTTTCTTACTTTTTTATAGTAATCAAACTGAAATACTTTGGGACATATATGGAGGTAATTCATTAGCAAAGTACAAAAAAATTAACTTAAAAACTTCCAACAAGCAAAAAACTCCAAGAGGTTCTAGTCAATCTATATAAAATCAAATCATATTTCAGTAATTCCCTGTTACGAAGCCAGTCACTATTTATACCCTTGTGGTTAACTCTTATTAACCTTCATAATAAAAAACACCTTATCCAAAAAACCAAAAACAAACAAACAAAAAAACCAGAAAGGACCCACAATTTTTTTAAATATATGAACACATTTTATTGTTATTTTGCTAAATAACATATTAGTGAATATACTCAATGTATTTTCTCAAATCACAAATGAGACACAAGATAACATCTTTTCAATTCCTGAAAACCTCAGTATCATCTGTCTTTTGGAGGATACAGTTTCCTACAACTTCTATGATACTGTCCATGAGGATACCAAAGGTGTTTAGTAGTAAAGAACATTTTGCCAAGTTGTTCTATCATGGGTCCTTGCTCAATGTGCTCATTTTTTTCTTCTAATCTGTTTTTCAGCACTTGGTCATGTGTTTCTCCATTATTATGCACAGGATCTGGCCGAGGGATAGGTTTTGTATGGAATTTTGTATGGAATTTCGTATGGAATGTCCACAGAAGGGTGGTAGCATACTATCATCCTGCCATCAGATGTCAAAGCAAGCTCTACTTTGCAATTACGGTCATCTGGTAGAGAAGAATATGTAGATTTATGACAAACACAACATAAAGCTCCGTTTTGAATTGGAAATAAATGTTTCCAGATAGTTCTGTTTGATATCACCCATTTTACCGCTGCTAACGCCATGATGAATCAAGATGCTTATCAGGTGGTATGAAAGAAGATGATTTGAAGAGAAACTGATTTTAAAATCTTCTTCAATGCGTACCTATTTTCATTCCTGACAGCTGCTCACCACTAGCCCGCCATCTTACCTCAATTGGGGACCCACAATTTTATGCCAACAAAACTGCACTTAAGTGAATCTAACGAGTCTGAAATGTCATTAAATCAAACATGTCTGAATTAATGTTTTAAAAAAACAGAATATGGTGACATCTCAAATTAGTTGGTTTATTCAATAAATAATGTTGAAACAACCAGTTATCCACATAGAAAAAAAATTTAATGCTCTAAACCTTACCAGGTACAATCAATTTTAGAAAAATGGAATCTAAAAAGAATGTTTTTTATAAATCTGCAAGTTAGCGAGGTTGCAAGAAGCTAAGAATTTGAATATATGAAATCTTAAAACTTTAATACAGTAAAAGACATCATAACTTAAGTTAAAAAATAATGAACAGACTGAAGAGATGTGCAATATATAGAAGACACAGGATTAATATTTGCATAAAGAGAACTATATATAATTATATGTATTTGTGCATATGTATTTATATTATTTCCTCTCTCTTACACAGTAAACATCCCAACAGAAAAATGAGCAAAGGACACTGAGAGGCATTTCGCAGGAAAAAATAACAAAGTATCATTAAGCATTTGAAAAGATGTTCAAAGTCACATATAAATCAAACGTAACTCAAATTTGATCCTGAGATAGCACTTTTTACAGCCTACTACAACTGTAAAAATTAATAAGACTAATATTCTGGTGCTGGCCAGGATTTATTTTTTCAGGGGGATACTTTTTAAAATGTACACAGCCTTATATCTAACATATTCAAAATTTACTACATAGCAATTTCTCAACAAGCATACCAAAAAAAAACCCGAAAACAAAAACACCCCAAACAAACCCTTGCCAGATCGCTTATGAAAGCTTTGTTTTCCCAATATAAAAAATTAGGAACAACACAGAATAGGGAGCATTCAAGATATTTCTAATATTAAAAAAAAAAAAGAAAGGAAGTTACAAAATCAAATGGCTAGTACATAATTCCATTTTTGTTGAAAGAGACGAAATAGTAATAGATGTTCGCTTATGTGTGTAAAATCAAGTTGGAAGAAATGTATCAAACCTTTTAACAACTATTACCTTTAAGAGATGAAATTACAGAGCATGTTCACTTTTTGTGTAATCTATTTTTGCTACTGTCTTAATTATTTAACATGAATTATTTTTTTAAGTAAAAGAAAAAGCAGTGGTTTATTCATACAAATTTTGAGATGGTTTCGAATCATGAATACTGAAATTACAAAATTTCAAGAGCAGGAAGAGTGCTGGTACCAAAGTGTTTTTCAAAGAGTACAGATGGGTGCCTGGGTGGCTCAGTGGGTTAAAGCATCTGCCTTCAGCTCAGGTCATGATCCCAGGGTCCTGGGATCGAGGCCCACATCGGGCTCTCTGCTCAGCAGGGAGCCTGCTTCCTCCTCTTTCCTCTCTCTCTCTGCCTGCGTCTCTGCCTACTTGTAATCTCTCTCTGTGTGTCAAATAAATAAATAAAATCTTTAAAAAATAAATAAATAAATAAATAAATAAAATAAAAGAGTACAGATGACTCCCTTGAACAACAAAGGAGTTAGGGGCACCAACCCCCTACCATAGCTGAAAATTCACGTATAACTTTTTATTCACCAAAAACTTAACTACTAATAACCTACTGTTGACCAGAAGCCTTACCAATAACATAAATAGTTGATTATATTTTGGATATGTATTATATACTGTATTCTTACAATAAAATAAGCTAGAGAAAAGAAACTGTTATTAAGAAAATCAGAAAGAAAAAGTCTATTTATAACATAGTACGGTATTTATCGAAAAAACATCCACATATAAGTGGACCCATGCAGTTCAAACCTGTGCTGTTCAAGGGTCAACTGTACTTACTTAGAGGTACTTAGTGAAATAATTCAAGGATGTAGTGTTTGCTTCCATCTGTGGGTTGGTGTATAGACAACACAAGATTAGCCATGGCTTCCTAAGTGAACAAGTTACCTAAGTTAGGTTAATGGTCCAATGGGGCTCATTGTAACATCCTCACTACTTTGGCATCTGTTAGAATATTCCACTAAAAAAATTAAAAACAAAAACATGTGCCACCACAACTCTACAGAATAATGCTAATATATTCTTAAACAACTAAACTAGTACAGTTAAGTATTTTAAAATGTTGATCAATAATCACCAGGCTCTTTTTTTAGTAATGTTTTGCTTCCAGAATTTTATAGGATGGCATGATACTTCTTCATTATATTTTGATAAAGTAATAACTTCAGTTTTAGGGAATACAGTCTATAAGGGGTGTCAAATTTGGTAGAAAGCTCCCGGTATAGCTAGTTTTCTTACTAGGTATCAAAGGAGTAAGGTAATTTTTGTCACCACCAATTAAAAACTTTTACGAAATAGGACTGTTATAAAACAATTAAACCTTGCAAATGCACTAGTCTCTAGGAAGAAAGTCCTGGAGGAAATTCTGCTTATTAAAATTGCAATTTTAGTTTCCATTAAAAGGAGAATAAGACAACAGAAGATGGGTTGGCAAGACAAATTATTTCTTAATGTCAGTTGAGCTTATTTCAAATGAGATAACATATCTACATCAGGTTGGGTTCAGTACAATTTTGTCTCCTCAACTCATTTATCTAATTCAGTCATCTTGATTATAGCCTCATGGACTTCATTTTCAGAGAAAGAATTCTATAACAAACAGCCCACACAACATGCTGATTACTGAACAGTTAATTCTAATTAACTTGGGCATGGCAAGAGAATTTTGAGAAAGTCCTAGAATACAAATATAGTCTGCTTATACCAGACTAACTTATATAAAAAACCCACAGCAAAGTCTCCAGACAAAACAAGAGAGTCAAAGAGATCTAATTTAAAGAAACAAATGAGAAAATTAAAATCACAAATAATTTATTCTTCCGTTAGAGTTGATACAGTTTTAAATAGCAACAAAGTACACAGTGGTGGAAAATTGGCACAGAACCTATAAGCATTTTCAATCACAATAAGGCTGTCCATGCTTTATCTGTTCAAACTTGATGTCCATTTTCTACTGACCAAGTTCAAAAAAACTCTATTCGGACCTTAAAACACACACACACACACTCTCTCTCATACACAAACAGAAACACATTAAAATTCCTCCTTTTGATTACAGTATGTTGAGAACAGTACATTTTGCTTATTCAAATTTATGGCACCCCTTCTGTTTTGTTTCCAGTTAGAAGTGGGAAAAACCAATTCAATTATAAAGAATACGTCTTATTCCCTGGCCACAGGCAACTGTGATGAAAATAGCAACTTACCTTTGGGCTAGATAGGGTTTTCAGATTATGCTTAAATAACTGTGGTTATAAACTTTTCAATGCATGATTTCCTGCCCAATGCAATATCCCTGAATTTAGCTAAAATAATCAGGCACAGAACAGTCTCAAATATGATTAAATATGCCACGCTAATAAACAAAGTGATCTAGAATGCAACCTCTATGCTTTTAATATAGACCAGAATAAACCTCATCAATAAGCATTTTCCTACATATCTCTTTGTGTTACATTAACCAAAATAAAAGGGGAAAATTTTAAGAGTGTCCTTTTATAAATGGCATTATTTCCAGGGAAAAAAGCTGAAACAAAGGTTTGTAAAGTCTCCTGAACTATTCTATTATATAAACCAATTGTTCTTCTAATGTTAAAAAATAAAATTACTAGATCAGTGTTGACTCTTCTTTGATATCATTTAAAAAAAAGCTTTGATATTACTTACTAAGTTCCCTGATTACTCAAACAAAGTAAAATTAACACTTCCATTTTCAGTTATTGCTATTTTAGGAGAGAATTACCACTTCATTTACATGAAACTGCTACCAAGATTCTTCAGATTCCACATGAAGTAATTCTTATTGCCTCACATTTTAAAACTGTATTATAAATGATCTTTATAAAAAGGTTTTAATCCACAAAACTGGAAAGCTTTTAAAAAATGTCTTTTTACTCAAAACTATCACAGTGCCCTTGATTATCTAACAGATAAAAGGGATCTGAATTTCCTCTAAAGAACATAATAGTGGACATATGGTGTGCTTTGTCTTCTCCCTCACCTTTATCTTTTACAGTACACCATTTTGAGACCAACACAATCAAGCATCCACCATGCTCCAATCCACATTAACAGAGGATTTCTGATTCTGTCCAATGCGTAGTGTACCGCCTTGCATATTCACCACGTGAAATAAACATAATATACAAAATATTGCTGCTGTAAAAAGTGTACATTTCCCTCTTCCCCTTACAAAAGAATCTGTGGAAAAGTATTAAATTCCCTTAACCTTCATAAACATACAAAGCTGTTCACACCTTTCAGTCTGTAACAGTCCATTTGAAACACAGTTCCCAAATCATTGCAAATTGGTTATGTCATTGTATTTTCTGTCCAATGTTGCCATCTAGAGTAGAAATGTGAAATCAAGAGTATTTTTTAGCTACTTAAGCCTTTACAACTAAGCCACAAAGGCTGCTTACTGAGGAAACAGCCACTTATCCACAAGGTTTTTCCAAAAACTAGATGGAATGGAAGGATCTCTTCACACAGAGGTGTCCACAGTGCTGAGGTGACAATATGGCTGCTAATAGATACTGGCTATTGGAATGTAAGTACTTTTTCACTGCTGGTAATTTCCATACTGTCCCTAAAAGATAAATTTAAAAATACAATTAGATAATGATTTGAGCATAGTTTGACCATAACAGCTTGGCATAGAAAATTACAAATAAATCTTAACACTATCATACTACAAAAGTGACTTCACTGACAACAAACAAGAACCGCTACATATTTAGGTACATAGTAACTCTGTAACTGCTTCTGATATTATATTCAATTGCAAATGGATTTCAGAATCTTTAGTACCTTTAACATAGTAGGAATTGAAGTGCTTGGTAAATTTTATTGAAGTGAGCAAGAATGAGTGAGTTCTGGTTCTAAATCCTGCTGTGGTATGTATTGTGTATTAATTAAGTGCTAGTGTAACAACTTTGTGATTGTTGAGCTTATTATAATTGCTATTACAAATTAACATCAATGGTATTTGAAATCAGTAGCAAGGATGGAAAGATGCCTGGGAGATAAAGGGAAAAGAACCTTCCATCCATACTAAAGGAGCTGGGCTTTTTTCCCTGAGGCCAACAAAGTGTCAGCAAAGGCATTCAGACAGGCAGCTGGTACATAAAATCAAGGGAAGTTTGTTTTGTTTTTGTTGCTTTTAATAAGATAGACTTGAAGGCCTGTAGGCTGGGAGGATGGAGGAGACAAAGAGAGTACAGATAAAAAGAGGTGATAAATGAAGTAGCAGAATTCTACAAGGGAGATAAATAATGCCCAGTATACAGATGCTAAGGTTAGATTTTGGAGAGGAGAAGGAACAGCTCTTCTTCTGAAAAAGAAAAAGAATGGTAGAAAAGAAACCTACTAGAAAATCACATATTTAAAAAGAATTTCTTAAATGTGTTTTAAAAGAGATGTTCCTAAAAGCACCTATTTTCCAAAAACAGTACTCATAGGAAACACATAATCAACTAATTGTTTCTTTTGGCTAAAATTTCCCCCTCCAAGTCACATTAATCATTTTATATCAAAAAAGTATTCTAGGGCACCTGGGTGGCTCAGTGCGTTAAAGCCTCTGCTTTCGGCTCAGGTCATGATCTCAGCGTCCTGGGATCGAGGCCCGCATCGGGCTCTCTGCTCAGCAAGGAGCCTGCTTCCTCCTCTCCCTGTCTCTCTGCCTGCCTCTCTGCCTACTTGTAATCTTTCTCTCTGTGTCAAATAAATAAAATCTTTTAAAAAAAAAAAAGTATTCTAGAATTGAACTACTATACCTTAAGAAATAGCACCCTAAAACTTTACATTTTCATACAAATAAGTATAGATATTTGAAAGTCTGTTAAACACCACTATCTATCTAATGGAATAATGTATTATAAAGAGAATTAAGGCATTTAAAAACATTAATGTATTTTCCATAGGTATATTCAACAAAATTTAAAATCATCTTGAAATATTTATGGGTAGAATATGAAATCTAGAATTTGCTTTAAAATACTCTTAAAAGAAAAAAGTAGCCTGGAGGTATATAAAATAGCATTAGCAAAATGTTGGTAATTGTTGAAGTTGGTTGCTAGATATATGAAGATCCATGATACTCCTCTTTTTTGTATTTGTGTAAAGATTGCTATAATACAAAGTTTAAAATAGGAAATATAAGTCAATGCTTAACGTCAGAAACTTCTTACTCAACTGCTAAACTCAGCTGTGGTATTTAGGTAATCTAAGTCCCAACTCTACTGTTAACTTTCCATCTGAGTCTAAAAAAAGTCCTTGAGACGCATTTTTTTCCACTTAAAAGGTAGGACTGTAATGTCTCCATCTCTAGATCTCAATTTTCTTTCCATTCATGGTTACATTAATTCCTACCTCATCTGTTTGTTAGGACACTTAAATAAGAGAGGACATGAGAAAGGGCTTTTAAAAATTTTTAAGTATTATAAATAAGTAAGCCTCAAAGCTGGAGGGAAATGCTCCCCTAGTGAATGTGTATAATGAGATATTAATGATGAAAGTGACTTGCACATATTATGAATGATGTGAAAGCAGAAGAGAGGTTAAGAACTGCTGTGCTATATAAATATAAGCTATAATTTATCTACTATATTAAGAATTACTTGAGGGTAGTGAGGGTAGGACTAGGGCTTATCCATCCTGATGCCCCAAGTACTGAAGAGTTCCCAGCACTCACACATAAGACTTCTTCAATAATGTCTGCCAAATACTATATTCAAGTAATTACAAACATTTACTGAGCAAAATTATATGCTCCTCACTATAATAAATTTGAAAAACAGGGAAGGTAAAACTTAGAAATAAAGTACAATTACAGAAGTTCTACAAGAGTTCAGAAATGAAAATATTAACACGGCTAAAATAATTACAAAAATATTTCAGAGAATGTGGAAACCTTAAGAAAATAGTAAAACTCTGAATAGCAGAGAAAAGAAAATGAGGCACTTCAAATAAAGGAATAGCTAAAGTAAAGGCATGTTGGCAAAACAGGTATAGAGCACTCAGGGAAGTGGACAATAAAAAGGAATATACAATAATGAGAAGCAGACGCTATTACCTGGTAACACAGAGCCTGACATAACACAAAGAAGTCTGGCTAATATTACTAACAGCAATCTCAATACATATAGCAATATAGCGATCTCTGTATCTCATTAACTAAGATCTTACCATGTGTCAGACACTAATAAATGTTTTGTGTCCATCTACAACCTATACAGTAAATATTATCTCCATTTTATAGATGACGAAATTGAGATGCTGAGAATTTTAAAAAGTTGGCCCACATTGGATCATAGTGCTGGGACCAAATCAAATCATAAGCAAGCCCAAAAAAGTATACTGTATATCTGCAACCATTAGCAAATTCCAGAATTAAAAGTATGGGTTTGGGAGCCAGAAACCAACTTCTAGTATTAACTCCACCACTTAACAGCTTCTTATCCTTGAGAAAGTTACCTATCCTCCCTTTCTCGATTTTCTCATCTAACAAGTGTAATTGTAATCTCCACCTCAAAAAGTTATTAGAAAAGAAAACCTGAAAATGCTCTACAAACTACTCAGGTACTCATTGATATTACTGGAGGCAGCTTGAGAAAGTGTGTTCTAGTCAGTCACTATAGGCTCCGCATTTGCCACCCAACTCCACCACTTCTTGGCTCTATCATCTTGGGCAAATCACTCCAACTCTCTAAATCTCAGCTTCTCTATATCTGTTGCTTCATTTTTTTTTTTTAATTATAAAATTCCTCTGACTAGGGTGTAAAGAATGGCTATAAAGAATCTGAGAAACAAGCTGGGGGTTATGAAAGAGAGGGGGGAGGGGGGATGGGTGAGCCTGGTGGTGGGTATTAAGGAGGACACGTATTGCATGGAGCACTGGGTGTGGTGCATAAGCAATGAGTCTTGAATCACTGAAAAAATTAAAAAATTAAAAAAAAAAGAATGAATGAGAAAGGAAGCAAGAAGACAGCGTGGAGGATCTTGCTGTAATGAGCTTAGGAGATGCTGACGGTCTCAACTAAGATAAGGCAGTGATTACAGAGAACTGGATGGATTTAGTAACATGTTAGGAAGGAAGGTTAACAGATTGTTGTGTATTATAGACGGAGGGAGAAAAACTAGAAATCAAAAGTGACACTTGGCATTCTAGCTTGATGATAATACCTTTCTCTTTGATAGAGAATACAGAAAGGAGGAGGAAGTTTGGGTAGAAAAATTGTGAATTTGTTTTGGTTATGCTGAATTGATATACTTATGATACATCTAAGTGGAGATGTCCAATAGGCATCTAATTTTGAGAAGCAAGAGTCAGACTTCAAATAGAGATCTGGGAGTTACAGCGTGGTAAATTGAAACCATGTGAGTAAATGAAATTGTCTAAGGAGAGTGTTTTAAATGAAAAATCATCCCTAGCCTAGAAACCTGAGCAACACCAATCATCTTTAAATTTTTTCTTTCATTCATCTACTCATACAAGTCTTAAAATTGTTCTGTCACAATACTTTTTAGGGATTTCTTTCTGTATTCTTATGATCACCTTTCAAATTTTAGGAAGTAAAGGCCTTGTTTATTCACTTATTTATACTTTATTTTTTTATCAATATTGACTGCTAATTGCTGTGTTCTACTAGGTGATGGAAACTCAACAGTGATAAAAAAGACATAGTGATGTCTTTAAAGGACTGACATTCTAGGGGAATAGAGTATGACAATAAATAATACATATCTATCTCATGGAGATACATGCTACACTGAAAAATCTAACACAATTAATGAAACTTTCCCACTAAAATGAGGAACAAGGCAAGGACGTCCCCTCTCACCACCCCTTTACAACACTGTACCAGAATTCCTAGCTTATCCAATAAGAAAAAGAAATATGCAGATGACACGATCATCTAGGTAGAAAACCCCAAAGAGGGGCACCTGGGTGGCTCAGTCGTTAAGCGTCTGCCTTCAGCTCAGGTCATGATCCCAGGGTCCTGGGATCAAGCTCTGTATTGGGCTCCCTGCTTGGCGGGAAGCCTGCTTCTCCCTCTCCCCCTGCTTGTGTTCCCTCTCGCTGTCTCTCTCTCTCTCTCTCTGTCAAATAAATAAATAAAATCTTAAAAAAAAGAAAGAAAGAAAGAAAAGAAAACCCCAAAGATTCAATAACAAAAAAAACCTTCTGAAACTAAAAAGCAAGGTTACAGGATACAAGGTAACATACCAAAGTCAATCACTTACCTATATACCAGCAATGAACAAGTGGAATTTGAAATTAAAAACCATACTATTTACATTAGAACAAAAATGAAAATTAGGTATAAATCTAATAAAATATGTATAAAATGTACACGAGATAAACTAAAAACTGATGAAAAATAAAAAAAACACAAATAAATGGAGAAATGTTATACGTTCATGGATAGGAAAACCAATATTGTTAAAATATCAGTTCTTCCTTAGGTGACTTAAAGATTCAACACAATCCCAATCAAAATCTCAGGAAGTTCTTTGTGGTTACTGATGAATTGACTCTAAAGTTTATAGCGAAAGGTAGAAGATCCAGAATAGCCACGCAATACTGAAGAAGAACAAAGCCAGAGGACTGATAGTTCTGACTTCAAGACTTACTATAAGGCTACAGCAATCAAGACGGTGTGGTACTGGAGAAAGAACAGAAAAATACATCAATGGAACATTAAAGAGAGCCCAGAAATAAACCCGCATAAATATAGTAAACCGATCTTTGACAAAGAAGCAAAGGTAATACAATGGAGCAAGAGTCTTTTCAACAAATGGTATTAGAACAACTGGACATCCACAGGCAAAAAAACGAATCAAGACACAGATCCTAAGGTCTTCACAAGAACTAACTCAAACTCAAATTAACTCAAACTCAAACAGACCTAAATGGCAAATACACAAGAATAAAACTCCTAGAAGATAACACAGAAAAAACCTAGGTGACTTTGAGTTTGGTAATGACTTTTTAGATATGACACCAAAGTCATAATCCATGAAAGAAATAATTGATAAGATGGACTTCATTAAAAGTAAAATTTTGTACTCTGCAGAAGACAATGTCAAAGGAATGAGAAAACAAGCCATGAGGACAATAAAATATTTGTAAAAGACACATCTGATAAGGACTGTTATCCAAAATATACAAAAAACTCTTAAAATTCACAATAAGAAAACAAACAACCCAAATAAAAAATGGCCCAAGATCTGAACTGACATCTCACTAAAGATATAAAGATGGCAAATTAGTGTATGAAAAGATGTTCACATCATGTTATTAGGGAAATGCAAATTAAAACAATGATATACCACTACACACCTGTAAGAATCGTCAAGATCCTGAACACTAACAACACCAAATGCTGGCAAGGATGTGGAATGAGATTGCTACTGAGAATGCAAAATGGTACAGCCACTATGGAAGACAGTTTGGCAGTTTCTCACAAAACTAAACAGACTCTTACCATATAATCCAGCAAGTGTACTCCTTGGTTTTTATCCAAATGAGTTGAAAATTTATGCCCACACAAAAACCTGCACATGGAAGTTTATAGCAGTTTTATTCATAATTGCCAAAATTTGGAAGAAACCAAGATGTCTTTCAATAAATGAATGGGTAAACAGACTGCAGTACATCCACACAACAGAATATTATTCAGCACTAAAAAGAAATGCTATCAAGCCATGAGAAGAACTTAAATGCATATTACTAAGTGAAAGGCCAGTGAAATGAAAAGGCTACATACTACATGATTTCAAATATATGACATTCTGGAAAAGGCAAGAGGGGGAGCACAGAGGATTTTTAGGGCAATGAAACAATCTGTATGATACTATAATGGTCGATACATGTCATTATACATTTACCAAAACCCACAGAATATAGAACATCAAGAGTGAACCCTAATGGACACTATGGACTTGGGGTGATAATGATTTCTCAATCTAAGTTTACTGATTATGACAAATGGACCACTCTGAGATGCTGATAGCAGGAGAGGCTATAAATATTTAGGGGTAGGATTTATATGAAAACTCTGTACTTTGTGCTCTATTTTGTTGTGAACCTAAAACTGCTCAAAACAATAAAGCCTATTTTTTAAAAATTAAAACATGCTTTCAGTCAAGATGAAGTTACCCAAAAACCACTCAAAACATATGAAATGATCGCATTCAGGAAACAAGGTAACAAAGAACAGCAATTTGAGAAACTAGAAACAAATGAGGTGAGCCCTCTGGTTATACATTTTACTGCGTGGAGAAGTCTCTACATTGCACTGTGTGGAGTGGAACTAAGCCTGCATCTGAATTAAAGACATAAAGCTTAGAATCTGAAAAGAAAATAGGAGTTAGAGTTCACAGGAGAGAGTACTAGAAAGGAGAGAAATGCACGGGAAGAGAACTGTGCAGATCTGCAGAGGAACTCTCTTGAGTATTCAGTGTAGTACTGATATGCAAATGCAAGCAGAAACAACCAAAAGAATTAGAAGAAGCAATACTTGGCACTCATAAAGAAACAGAAATAGTACTTACTCCCACCAGCCAGAGTGAAAACCTCACAATTCAGGGGCATTGGGTTGAGCACTTGAAAAGTTACTTAGCAGAAATACTTAGCAGAGGACTAAACACTGCTTTGGTCCTGCCTAACAAACCTTAAAAGCAATCCCCATAAGATCAAGATGTGTCTACATTACTTAACTGCATCCCAAAACAAAGCTCAAGAATATTTCTAAGAATACATATGCATCCACCACCTAACAAAGTAAAAGTGATGTTCGTAATTTCTGGCATACAATCAAACATTATCATGTATACAAAGGGTGAGAAAAATGACCCATAATGAAAAGGAAAAAAAAAGATCAAAACTGACCCAGATGTTAAGAATTATCAGAAAACGATATTAAAACAGTTATCATACCTGTATTCCATGTGTACAAAAACTTAGGCAGAGACATGGAAGACATAAAAAGGACCCCAATTGAAATTCTAGGAAAAAAACCCCAAACTGAAATTCTAGAAATGAAAAATACCTAGGAATGGATTAAAAGCAGATAAAACAATGAACAAGAAAACATTAGTGAACTTTAAGACACAGCAAAAGAAACTACTCAAAATAAAACAAACAAAAAAGGAAAACAAAAAACAAAGTATCAGTGAACTATGGTGCAAGTTTAAGGAGCCAAATATACATCTAATTGGAGTCAACTAATCATGTAATCGGAGAGGACAGTAAGGGATATAGGGCTAAGAGAAGGAAAAAAAGTTGGTCAGAATTTTTCCAAATCTGATGAAAACCATAAAGCTACAAATCCAAAAGGATATGTGGACCCTAAGCATAAAAAACAGTCAAATAATTTCACAAAGGGAAAATCTTAAAAAAACAGCCGAAAAAAAAGAAATAGCAACTACCAGAAAAGAAAGAGAAGAATAACAGCAGATGTCTCCTTGGAAATAACATAAGCAAGAAGACAGTGGAGCCACATTTTTAAAGTGTTGAAAGTAAAAAAAAAAAAAAAACAACAACAAACAAAACAAGAAACAACCTGTCAAACTAGAATTCTATACCAAGAATAAATATTTTTCAGTAATGGAAAAGAAAGAAGCACTTTCTCAAACATATATAAACTGAAGACCTCCGTTACAATAAATATGAAAAACAATTTCCTTTCCTTCACACAAAGGAAAATGATACCAGGTAGAACTATGAATCTACCACAGAAATCAAGAGGACCAGAGACAGTAAATACATAAGATTTTTTTCTTATTATTTAAATATCTTTAAGGGACACCTGGGTGGCTCAGTGGGTTAAAGCCTCTGCCTTCAGCTCAGGTCATGATCTCAGGGTCCTGGGATCAAGCCCCGCATTGGGCTCCCTGCTCAGCGGGGAACCTACTTCCTCCTCTCTCTCTGCCTCTCTGCCTACTTGTAATCTCTCTCTGTGTCAATAATAATAATAATAATAATAATAAAGTATCTTTAAAGCATAATTGCTTTTTTAAAACAAAATAAATTCCATATACTACAGTTTGTAACATGTACAAGTAAAATTTACAACAATAACACAAAGGTTGAGAAGATAGAAATGAAAGTAAACTATCAAAAGGCTTTATACTATACGTAGGTGGTATAATATCACCTAAAATATGCTACAAGATGGGTGACCCTTGAAAACATTACACTGAGTGAAAGAAGCCAAACACAAAACACCACCTGTTGCATGAGTTCATTTATCTCAAATATCCAGAGTAAGAAAATCTACACAGATTGAAAGTAAACTACCTATTTCCTAGGACTGGATAAGTTTAGAGAAAAATAAACAAACTTAAAAAAAAAAAAAAGATCCCATTGAATGGTACACTCTAAAATGACTGAGTTAATTGAATGGCATGTGAATTATATCAATATAGTTTTTTTTTAAACAGGAAAGAAGTTCAAAATAAGACAGAAAAAGAGAATGAAGTACAAAATAAAAATATCAAGATGATAGATTCAGTTAAATCCATAATCACATAGAACATAATGTTCAAAGCCCCTCCATTAAAAGGCAGAGATTGTCAGATTAGATAAAAAAGCAAGACTTGATAAATGCTGCCTTCATGAAATACAATTTAAACACAAAAACACAGGGTCGCCTGGGTAGCTCAGTTGTTAAGCGTCTGCCTTCAGCTCAGGTCATGATCCCAGGGTCCTGGAATCAAACTCCACATTGGGCTCCCTGCTCAGTGGGAAGCCTGCTTCTCCCTCTCCCTCAACTGCTCCCCTGCTTGTATTCCCTCTCTTGCTGTGTCTCTCTCTGTTAAATAAATAAATAAAATCTTTTTAAAAAATAAAAAATAAATAAACATAAAAACACAAATATGCTAAAAATAAAAGGATAAGGAGTGCCTGTCCGGCTCAGTCGGTAAAGCGTGCAATTCTTGATCTTGGGGATGTAAATTTGAGCACGTTGGATGCAGATTACATAAAACTAAAATCTTTAAAAATAATAATAATAAAAGGATAAAAAAGATATGTAATTCTATCAATAATCCAAAGAAAGTTGGTGTGGTTATATTAATATCAAAAAGATCTCAGAGCAAAGAATATTATCATGGATAAAGAAAGTTATTCCATGGGCGCCTGGGTGGCTCAGTGGGTTAAAGCCTCTGCTTTCGGCTCAGGTCATGATCTCAGGGTCCTGGGATCGAGGCCCGCATCGGGCTCTCTGCTCAGCAGGGAGCCTGCTTCCTCCTCTCCCTGTCTCTCTGCCTGCCTCTCTGCCTACTTGTAATCTCTCTCTCTCTCTGTGTCAAATAAATAAATAAAATTAAAAAAAAAAAAAAAGAAAGTTATTCCATGATAGTAAAGGAATAAATTAAGACATAAAATTCCTAAAAAAAGTATAAACCTTAAAAAGGTAGAATTAAGATACATGAAGCAAAAATGGACAGAACTGCAAGGAAAAATAGACACACACAATTATAACCAAAGATTCAATATGTTTTTAATAACTAATAGAGTAGAAAGAAAATCAGCTAAGATATAGGAGACTTGAACACTTTCAACCAACTTGATCTAACATTTATAGAACATCCTCACAGACCATATTGTGGGCCATAAAGTAAGTCTCAATAAATGTAGAAGAATTCAAGTTAATTAATGTTGATGGAATTATGATGATGGAATTAAATGAGAAATCAGTGACAGCAAAATATCTGGAAAATCTCCAAATATCTGAAAACTAAATTACACGCTTCTAAATACGACCTGGATCAAAGAAGAACTCAAAAGCAAAATCAGAAAATATGTTCAAACTGACTGCAGATAAAAATACAACATATAAAAATTTGTGGGCTATAGTTAAAGAAGTACTTAGAGGGTAATTTACAGCAATGAACACCTAAATTAGGAAGGAGGGCAGTTCTTAAAACAATGGGAATTCTGCTATTACCTTAGGAAATTGGAAAAGAAGAGCAAATGAAACCCAAAGCAAGCAGGAGAAAAGAAATAATAATGAAGAGGGCAGAAATCAAGGAAAAAGAAAAATAAACACAGCTGGGGGGGTGTGTGGCAGGGGGAATCTATAAAACAAAAAGCTGGCTCTCTGAGAAGATCAATGAAGTACATAAAAACAGGCAGCCAGATTACTTGGGGGAAAAAAAGAGAGACAATACACATTACCAATATTAGAAATGAAAGAGAATATCACTACTGATACTAGAGATACTAAAAGGATAAAAAGGGAATCATTTGACAAAACAAATGAAATGAACAAATCCCTTAATAAATACAAATATCTCGGGCACCTGGGTGGCTCAGCTAGTTAAGCAACTGCCATTGGCTCAGGTCATGATCCCGGAGTCCTGGGATCGAGTCCCATATTGGGCTCCCTGCTCAGCAGGGAGTCTGCTTCTCCCTCTGACCTTCCCCCCTCATGCTCACTCTCTCTCTCTTTCTCATTCTCTCTCTCAAATAAATAAATAAATAAATAAATAAAATCTTAAAAAAAAAACAAACAAGTATCTCCTCAAGAAGAAACAGATAACCTGAACACAGCTATGTCTAATAAGAAAATAAACTCGTAATTAAAAACCTTCCTACAAAGAAAATCCAGGCTCAAACAGCTTCACTGGTGAATTGTGCCAAACATTTTAGAAGGAATAATACCAATTTCACACAAATCCTTCAAGAAAACTGAAGAAGGAGGACGCCTGGGTGGCTCAGTCAGTGAAGCGTCTGCCTTCGACTCAGGTCTTGATCCCAGGCTCTTGTGATCAAGGCCCGCATTGGGCTCCCCACTCCTCAGGGAGCCTGCTTCTCCCTCTGCTTCTGCCTCCCTCTGTCTATGTCTCTCTCTCTCTCTCTCACATGTAAAAATAAATAAAATCTTTAAAAAAAAAAGAAAAGAAAACTGAAGAGGGGTGATATCCTTCCAACTCACTTTATGAAGTCCATGCTATTTTGATAACAAAACCAGATAAAGACATTAGAAGAAAACCTAGAGTCCAACAGGCTTCATAAGTATAGATGCAAAAATTCTTAACAAAATTTTAGCTGATCAACTCCAACAACATATAAAAAGGATAATAATACATCATGACAAAGTGAAGTTTATCCTAGCTATGCAAGATTGATTTAAAACTTGAACATCAAAAAAATTCTTGAATATCAAAGAGTATTATTTAACATACTAAATTTAAAAAGGAAAGCTATGATTCCTTCAAAAGATAAGGAAAAATCATTTGACAAATTTCAACATTCATTCCCTATAATAAAAATTCTCAGCAAACGAGGAATAGAGGGAACACCTACACAAACCCTACATGTCTTATGTAAGGCTGAAAGGCTGATTGTTACCCCCTGAGACTGGAAATGGACAAAAGATGTCCAACTATTTCTATTTGACATTGTATTAGAGGTTTTAAGACAGGGATAGATTAATGGGAAGGAAGGCGTAGCATTCAGATTATAAAGGGAAAAAAAAAAACTCTTTATTCATAGCAATGTGATTTCTATGTGGAAATTTTAAAGAAACCTACAAAAAAAACTAATAGAAATAATGAGTTAATGTTACAGTTTTGATAAAATATCAATAAAAATAAATTATAATTTTTAAAAATATTTATTTATTTATTTATTTATTTATTTATTTATTTATTTGACAGAGAGAGAGAGAGAGAGATTACAAGCAGGCAGAGAGGCAGACAGAGAGAAAGGAGGGAGCAGGCTCCCTGCTGAGCAGAGAGCCTGATGCGGCCTCGATCCCAGGACACTGAGATCATGACCTAAGCTGAAGGCAGAAGCTTTAACCCACTGAATCACCCAGGCACCCCAAAATAAATTATACTTTTATATACAACTAACTATAAATGAAACTTTTAAAAATTTACAATAGTATCAAAGATATAAAATACCTAGAGATAAATCTGACAAAAATCTATGTAAGACCTATATGCTGAAAACAACATAACACTGATGAAAAAAATTTTAAAGGGACATATGCCACGCTCATAGGATGGACTACTCACTGACATGTTAAGATACAGTTGTCTCCAAATCTATACATTTAAGGCAATCCCCATCAAAATATCAGTAGGTTTTTTTGTAGAAAATAACAAGCTGATTTTAAAATTCATATGGAAATGCAAAAATCTTAAAATGCCTAAACTCTGAAAAAGAACAAAGTTGGAAAACTAACAATACGTAATTTCAAAACTTACTATAAAACTATGGTAGGGCGCCTGGGTGGCTCAGTGGGTTAAAGCCGCTGCCTTCGACTCAGGTCGTGATCCCAGGGTCCTGGGATTGAGGCCCACATCGGGCTCTCTGCTCGGCAGAGAGCCTGCTTCCTCCTCTCTCCTCTCTCTCTGCCTGCCTCTCTGCCTACTTGTAATCTCTCTCTCTGTGTCAAATGAATAAAAAAAAACAACAACAACAAAAAAAAACTATGGTAATAAAGGGCGCCTGGGTAGTTCAGTGGGTTAAAGCCTCTGCCTTCGGCTCAGGTCATAATCTCAGGGTCCTGGGATCGAGGCCCGCATTGGGCTCCCTGCTGGGCGGGGAGCCGCCTCCTTCCTCTCTCTCTGCCTGCCTCTCTGCCTACTTGTAATCTCTCTCTCTCTCTGTGTCAAATCAATAAATAAAATCTTTAAAAAAAATAAATAAAACTATGGTAATAAAGAGAGCATGGTATTGACTTAAAGACTGATAAATAGATCAGTCCAGAAATGGACATATTTATGATTTTCAGCAAAGGTTCAAAGGCAATTCAGTAGAGAAATGAGAGTCTTTTAAACAAATGGTGCTCAGAAAATCAGATACCCATTTGAAAACAAAATACAAACTTCAATTTATGCTTCCTACAAAAATTAACTCAAAATGGATTACAGACTTAAATGTAAAGTCTAAAAATATAATGCTTCTAGAATAAAGAATTAAGAGAAAATCTTTGTGACTCTGGATTAGGTAAAGACTTCCTACATGTAATATCAAAAGCATGATCTATAAGAGAAAAAGTTGATAAATTGGACTTCATAAAAATTTTAAAGTTCCTCTCTTCAAAAGAAAATGCTGAAAGAATGAGAAGAGAAGCCATAGACTGGATAAAGATATTTGCACATTATATACCTGATAAAGGACTTATATGTACAATATAGAAAGACCTCTCAACACTCAATGGTAAGAAAATGAAGAATTGAATTTTAAAATAACGAAAAGATTTGAGCAGACATTTCAGAAAAGATACACAGATGGAAAATAAGTACATGATAAGTCATTATCACCAGTCCTTTGGGACATGAAAATGAAAAAGCACAATGAGTTATCACTATACATGCTTGTTAGAATAGGTAAAATTAAAAAGACTGACCCATCAAAAAGTATCAAATAGCACACTTTAAATATGTGCATTTTATGACATGTCAATCATACTTCGATAAAGTTATTTAAATACAGAAGGGTGGAGAAATACAACAGTAATCCCATTATCCACGGTTTTGCTTTCTGTAGTTTCATTTACCCGTGGTCAACTGTGGTCCAGTAGCAGAAGATCCTCCCGACACATCTTCAGAAGGTCAACAGCAGCCTAACGCTACGTCACAACGCCTACGTCATTCCCCTCACTTCACCTCATCACGTAGGCATTTCATCAGCCCATATCATCTTAAGAAAGGTGAATATAGTACACTAAGATATTTTGAGAAAGACCACATTTGTATAACTTTTATTATAGTATATTGTTATAATGGTTCTTTTATTATTCTTTATTGTTGTTAATCTCTTACTGTGCCTAATTTATAAATTAAACTTCATTGTAAGTATTATATGCATAGGAAAAACACAGTATATACAGGGTTCAGTACTATCTGTGGTTTTAGGCATCTACTGAGGGTACTGGAATGTTTCCTCTGTGGGTAAGGGGGCTAAACAAGGCAATGGAGAATGTTACTATTTTTAAAGATTTATTAGTTTATTTTAGAGAGAGGGCACGAGGGCATGAGCCAGAAAAGAGGTAGGGGGAGAGGGGAGAAGAAGACTCCCCTCTGAGCCTGACACTGAGCATGATCTCACAGCCCTGAGATCATGACCTGAGCTGAAATCAAGAATCGGACGCTCGACCAACTGAGCCACCAAGGCGCTCCAAGGATGTTACTATTTTAGATAGGTAGACTGTGAAACACTCTCTGATATGACATGGTGACAGATCAGAGCAGAGATTGGAAGACAGTGAGGAAGCCATGCATTGCACGTTATCAGGGAAGAGTTTTTACAATAAAGGGTACAGCAAATACAAAGGTTCTGAGGGAGAAATATGCTTGATGTGTATGGGAACAACAAACAAGCCAAGGCGACGGAAGCAAACTGAATGAGGGCAGCTATAAATAAAGAGATGAGGTGGTGGGACAGGTGGGGGGGGGCACAAGTCATGTAGGGCTTTGTAGGTCATTATAAGATCTGGCCTTCGCTATAAGACTGAAGTTACCACAGGGCTTGGAGCAGTGACTTTAAAAGCATCTAAGGTTTTTAAAAGATCATCCTGTGTCCTATGTAGAACGTATCCTATAGCGGAGCTAGGATGAAAGCAGGAAGACCAGGAAGGAAGATATTGCAATAGTCCAAGTGAGTGACAGTAGTAACTTTGACTAGGGTACGAGCAGGAGGTTGTAAAAAACAGCTAGACACTGAATAGATTCTGAAGGAAGAGATGATGAGATTTGCTGGTTGACAAGATGTTTGATTTACAAAAAAGAGGGGAGCCAAGATGACTCCAGCTTTTTAGACTGAGGAACTGACAGAATCCAGCTGCTGTTACTGAGATAGAAAAAAATGATGGAGAAGCAACAGTCTCTAGCAATGATTTCTCTCTCAATTTTCCCCCTCTTTTAGTTCATCCTGCACACTGCTACAAGAGTCATCTGCCTAAACCACCACTATAATTATATTACTATTGGTTTTAAGAATCTACATTAGTTTTCTAATCCTTCACTATCTTGAAGAGGTGAACTACTTTCCCTAAAATGAAAGGCCAACAAGAGTTTGGGTTGGGGGATACAGAAAGGTAAAACCCTTGATAAATGTGAGCAGAGTACTAACACTAGAGTAGTTAAGATGGTCCCTTGCTCATAGGCTTTTCTAGTGGGGAAGGAGATATGGCTGGCATCTACCCAAACATCATGGGTCTTTACCTACAGTACCATCCCAAATTCCCAAGTAGGTCAGGGAGTGTAATAATTATAATAAAAGAGGTATAATCATATGTCTATCATATATACAATATACCACACATGATATCACATACGTTTACCAAGTGCGAGGCATAGCTAATATTTTATATACATCATTTAAAACCCTTTATAGGCTCCAAATGATGTCAGGATATAAAGCCCAAGTCCCCTAACATGGCTTGTAAGAGTCTTTCTAATCTAAACTTTATCTTTTCTCTCCAATCTTGCCTCTCCCTCCCCATGCTTCTGTTTTACTCCACCACACACCTTAACGCTAGTCCTTTGTGAATGCACTTCTTTCTGACTAGAATATCCTTCCCTCCTCTATGTCTACCTGTCTAATACCTACTCATCTTTGGGCCCTCAATCTAATATAATACTTCCTAATGAACATTTTTTGTTTTATCTACATTAGGAGCCACTTCCACAAAAATCTTGCCTTTCTTCACCCAAGTACTTCTCACACTATATTATATCATCTGTTTATTTGTCTAGACTTAAGTTCACAAAGGCAGAATTTATGTTTATCTTATTTCCCAATGTATCCCAATTTTAGGTATTGGGCATATAAATACTGCTCAAGAAACATTTACTTAAAGACTGTCATTAAGCTTAGGGGATTTAAAAGATGTCATTTAGAGAGAATATGGCTAGTTCAGTCCATAACATGCTACAGTTGACAGAAATAGCAAGACATCCAAAGAGAGATGTTCCATACACAGCTGAAAAAAATGGAGCTAAATTTGGGTTGTGAAGGGTGGGCTGAGGGTACTGAAAATATAAGACAGGGTGAATAGAGAGACAAGAAAAACAATGAGCCAAGGATTGATATTTGGATAAAAGAAAGAAGAGAAACAAGTGAAAAAATAAAGAAGGAATTACTGGAAGTGTAAGAGAAATTTTAAAAAGCACAGTAATTAGAAACTAAACAAAACCATTCAAGAATGAAAATAGGAACATGTGTCAAATATGTCAAAAGTAAAGTCAAGAAAGACCAAGATACTTAATTGCTCCACCAGGGCGCCTGAGTGGTTCAGTCAGTTAAGCATCCAACACTCGATTTCAGCTCAGGTCGTAACTTCAGAGTTGTGGGCTCGAGCCCCACGTCAGGCTCCACGCTCAGCACAGAGTCTGCTGAAAATTCTCTCTCTCTCTCCCTCTGCCCCTCCCATCACTCGAAATAAGTAAATAACTAAAATCTTTAAAACAAGATTGCTCCACCAGCCATAGGGACCGTGTCTGCTTTATTCCTTTAGGACCTAATATAGTATCCAGCACATACAAAAAATTAATATTTGCTGACTGAGGGGACAAATGATCAGAAGTTCACTTTTTAAAGTTAACTCATAAATTAGAATAAGCCTAAATCTTGTCCTCAGGAATTTTCCCCTGAGTCATGAGCCAAGATTTATTTCACTTTTTTTTTTTAAGTTTTTTTTTTTTTTAATTTTTATCTATTCATTTGACACAGAGAGAGAGATTACAAGTAGGCAGAGAGGCAGGCAGAGAGAGAGGAGAGAGGAGGAAGCAGGCTCCCTGCCGAGCAGAGAGCCCGATGTGGGCCTCGATCCCAGGACCCTGGGATCATGACCTGNCGAAGGCAGCGGCTTTAACCCACTGAGCCACCCAGCCGCCCTTTATTTCACTTTTAAAATGTAAATAAAATTTCTGCCTAATCCTTTGACTTAGTATTAGCGGTTTTTTAAAAATATTACTCATTTGTCCTTACCCTTTTAGTTTAAGTCTCTTCTATCTCTTTTACCTTTATCACTGAAATAGGAAGTGTCAGTACAAGAGGCAGTAGGCTTCAGAGAGCACTGATAAGAGAACTGCTCACGCCTCAAGTTCTTTCTTTCATTCTTTTTTTTTTTTTAAGATTTTATGTATTTATTTGACAGAGAGAAAGAGATTACAAGTAGGCAGAGAGGCAGGCAGAGAGAGAGGAGGAAGCAGGCTCCCTGGTGGGCAGAGAGCCCGATGCGGGACTCAATCCCAGGACCCTGAGATCATGACCTGAGCTGAAGGTAGAGGCTTTAACCCACTGAGCCACCCAGGCGTCCCTCAAGTTCTAATTAGTACAGCACTGATTTGCTCCTCAAACCAGATCGTTTACACTGGTCTTAGAAACGTAACTTACAAAAAAAAATAACCTATTTTAAGTAGCTTAAGTAGTGAACAGACAAGATTATCCTCACTAGAAAGTCATTAGACAATACTGAAACCAATCTAAAGAAACTGACAACTTCGTAAATCATTTTCATTATAATTTAGAGTCCATGTATCACGATTCACTGTGGCACAGATTAAGTCTGAAAAGTTTACTGATAAAAAGAAGGAACTTAAGTAAATCCTAGGTTCAGGAGAATACAGTCATCTTAGAATGAGATACACCTCTACATATATGAAAATCGAAGGAAAGAGAACAGGAGACAAAGATGATTAATACTTGAGATAATAGGTATATGTATGAAGGGAGGCATTAGAGACATAAGGTAAATAAGAACTGAAAGAGGAAGGACATGAGGGATGTGGAGGAAGTGCAGTGGATATGCTGAAGTCAAGATGAGAGCTACGAAGAGCACTGACACAGATGGACTCCACATCTCCACAGGTCAATACACATGAGGGAGATCAGAGAAAGCAGGGGCCTTAGAATAGAGAATGATGTTTGTAATACCCGCAGGAAGTCTGCCTGGGGAAAGACCAGAGGGAGAGAAAGAGAATATGAATGAGTATGAATGAATGCTGGTGCCCAGAGATAAGACATGTTTTATATGTTACTATAAGTAACTATGATCAACTGTGCTAGCATTCTCTGAAAAAGACTTACGAGTAAATTTTTTTTGTTAGTTCATATGCTATGAAGAGGAGGAAGGAAAAATGAGCCTTCAAGTGAAAAACACCCTAATGAAGAGTGAACAAACAATGGAGCAATCACACAGCTGGCCAAACAACCTACCTGGTCATATCCATAAGGCCTCTGCTGTGGCGGCTGTGGTGGTCCAGGCTGTGTTGGTCTATAACCCCCATATTGCTGACCTTGTCCTTGTGGGTAGTTAGGATACTGAGGACCTGGACCACCTTGTGAAGGACCTGCAAAATAATTAACACAAACAAAAACCCAGATAAAAACAGAACTCTCAGAAGGGTTTAGAACTAGATGCTATTATGTTTTTATGTCTAAACAAAAAAAGGATAGTTTGGTATCCTGATCTTCTCAAATATTTTTTGAAATAAATTCCACAGGTTGTAAGAGTGAAAATATTGTAAGGATGCCACCATGTACAAGATGTTTTGATTTGGTGTAACTAGTAAGCTATGTGTTAGCCATCAAAAAAAATTTTTTTTAATGAGTAAAAGAGACTCAGGAGTTGAGAAGCAGGTTAATTTATGGTATTAAGAAAATTCATCTAAAAGAAAGAAAGAAAGAAAGAAAATTCATCTATTCCTCTACTAGCAAGTAACCAGTATAAACAACAGATAAAAGAAGAAGCAAGAAACAGATTCAAATTAAAATACTGAAATAATTTCTGAATGAAGTTTGGGAATCATTGGTATTTATAGCTGTAGGACTCCAGATTCACACCTGGAATCACCAAAGAATCACAAAGAATAATTTTCCATGTAAATTCTAGATTAATATTTGCAATCACCAAAAGAATGCTTTATGCTCCGCATTGGTAAACTTACTATCACAATATTTTCAAGCCAAAACTAAAGAAGACTTGAAAAGCCACAGGTTGCATGTGAAAAAACCTGATTCTAAAGTTACATTCTGTGTACCAATCACCTTTAATACTTAACCCATAAAAATGAGTGATTTCCAATTCCAGAGATGGCAAGGGACTAATTTGGCTTGCCAAACAAATATGTCTGTTTCATAAATTCCACTACTGCCTATTGTAAAGAATGCTTTATAAAGCATAAGCTGAAAAGCTTTGACACTTCAGTGTTTTCTATCATAGCCATTCAAAACCTGCCATAAAGAAAAAAAAAATCACTGATGGCAGAGGAAAGTGTCAAAAGAGAATACATTTTCAAGCTTAAACAAATTCCATCAGTCTATTATTTTACATTCAATTATTAAAACTCTAAATCTTCTATTAGAAGAAAGTACAACAACAGAAGTCTATGAATAAGCAAAATGGGAACTTCTTTGGGATTCTCGATTTCTAACAAAACAGCATTTAACTACTTAAACTGAAAATATTCAGTTTCATTTACTCTTTCTTCCCATTGAAAATATTTGTATCAATTCATTTACTTGATGTAACCACACCATATTTGTTTTCATATAAACACAATAAAACCAGAATACTCTACTTATTCAAAATACAGATTCAACGGTCACAAAGAGAAAGTTGCTATTTGAGAAGAGCAAGAAAGTCCCCTTGTAAAAACAAGAAATCCACAGAATATTTCTAAAGTCATATCTCAAGTTAGGGAACCAGAACTTATCGGTTTGGGAGGAAATGTCTGGCTCCCAACACCTGACTAAATTTCAGTGCGTATGTTGAAGGCACAAGAGAATTTCAGCCTGATCCTGGTTCTTAGATTTGCAATGACGGATAGAGAGACGTGTCCATAGTAATCACAGAGCTTAAAATAGTGGATAAAAATAGTAAGGTATTACTGATGTAAAAAAGACAACACTGTTAGCAAGAGAAGATGTCAGATTAATACGCAGTTATTTCTCTAACATTAGAACTGTATTTTCCTATATATAAAGTAGTGACAGTAGCTTAAAATTTAAGAATGAGATATTAGGTCTTTATCATCCCCCACTCCCTATCTAATGAAGTTACTGAAAGCAAAATACCCAGCTACTAGATCTCATAGTGAGTATATAATAAGAAAATATGGCTATACTTCTCCAAACTCTATAATATACATAACAGCAATAAATACACCTCTATGGATGTGCGTATTGTTACTTAACCAAAGAATGACAAAAACATTTTCTTCATGCATTCTAAATTCACCTCATTTGTACTCGAAAAAATCAATGTTATTTTTCATAGTAACAGTCATTAGTTTTAGAAATAAATTTGCTAAGCAGATTATGTAGATATGGTTAATGATCACCTAATTCATCAGTTTTCTAAGCACATACAAAGCTACTGGGCGGTCGTGAATGCCAAAGAGGTTTAAGAATTCATTTAAGAACTCATTTTAAATTGATGACATACCTTACCTTTGGTCAATGAACCATCTCTGGTTTATGTCTCTTTTTCAATGGCTTACTAGTTTATTTGAGGAAAACATTTTAAAGAAATACACCAGCAGTAGACTGAGCTAAAGAATTCTTAGAAAAAGAAACATTAAATATTCTTCAATATTTCAAAACAGCAATCACCCCATTGTTCGTGACAAAAATAAACTACAACAAGCTGTTACCATAGGCCTGCTGCTGCCCTGGGTAGCCCTGCTGCCCCGGGTATTGCTGCTGCTGGGGTGGATACCCCTGTTGGGGAGGGGGTCCTTGGTAGGCATCCTGCTGTTGGCCATACTGTGAATTTCCTACAGGATAATTGGAGAAGAGAAAGAAGAAACTGAGAAGTTCGCTTAATTAACTTTTTTACTCTAAGATGCATAGCCAACAACACAAGAACAAAATGAAATGCCATATTGATTTTTGAAAGTTAACAAAACAAAGAAAAAACTCAAACCAAACAGAAGGATTTCGGCCAAACAAACTGCAGTTAAAGCCAATTTTGCAAGGTTGAACTGCAGCATTTTCAGCGTCTCTGCCATACGAGCATTACATTTACTGGAACATCACAGTCATAAGATCATGACTATGCTAAATAAAATAAAAAAGACAAAATTAAAGACAGCTACAAGAGCACACACTAGCTACACAAGATCAGCAAGCTGTTTCCTAAAGGCACTATACTTATGTGTAAAATTATACATATGTAAACACACACAAGAAAAAAAAATTGGACCGATGGATTTATGTCAAATAGAAAATTGCCACTGAGGAAAAAATTATTTGTAAATGTTTTAGTCTTTTTATTGTTGTTAGAAATGGCAAGTCATGGTTATACATTTTAAATATTTGTAAGGAAATTATTTTGATTTTTCTGGGCTCCCTGTAACTTTCAAGACAGCCAGCAACTAGTACTCTACAAGAGCTTTGCATGGGTAGAAGTTGTTTTATGCAAGAATTTGCATTCCTGTAGAAGGGGATATATATGTGTATGTGTGTGAAGGTATATAGATACCTCCTTCGTAGTAATGTTGTGAGGAATCCTCATAAGGCCTATCGTAGCCTTGTTCAGGATACGACGGTTGCTGATAACCGTAATCATTATGACCTACATCAATTCGACAAGAGACAGGAAGAAACGTTAATGGCCACTGAGTGAAAACCCTAAATATATTTAAACTTTCAGATAAAATTGAAGAAAAGAAAAAGAAATGGAAATACATAAAAAATAATTTCAATTGCATTAGCCAAATATTTACCAATGTGATTGTTTTCATATTGAGATAACGTGCAAATTTCTTAAAAGCAAAAAACAGTAGTTTTAGAAACATTACACTTAGTCTTAACTGATAATCCTCATCAAGGGGGGAAAAAAAACTTCATCTTTAATTTTTTTAAAAGAAGAGAGAATGAAAGCATTTAGGTCTTTCACATGTAAATAACTTGAATTAAATTAGAATGAACAAAGGAAGCAATTATCATATTTTGTCAAACACCTGTTCTGCTGGTCGCCAATTCCACAGCATATGCTAAAACAATGCAAAATATAAAAAAGCTCCATAAGTTTTTTTCCCCTGAAAGAAACTGAAACAAATTTTTCACATTCTATTTACTTGCATAAAGTATATGTATCTTATATTTTCAGATGCAATATTATTGCTTAATGCTGCCATTCTAGAAGCCTTTAGAAAATATTTCTATAGTATCAAAAACATACACCTTCGAAAAATTAATACTGTGTCAAGTACTAGGGTACACCTTTAGTTTTAAGGCTCAATAAATTTTATGACTGGACTTTAATGAAAATCAATAGTTTAGTTCTTTGAACTAAGTTGCACTAAGAGAACACAGGAAATAACGTTTCAGTTAGCTAAAATCTAAACTAAATTTTAAAAGAATACCTAATTAAGAAAAGGAATACAGTTATCAATAAATGTTATATTCAGTGTTCTAGGATTCCAACGTTCCCAAACCACCTCATAAATATCCACATTAAGGGTTGGCAAACTATGGCCTGCAGTATAAATGTGGCCAGTGGCCTGTTTTTGTAAATAAAGTTTTACTGGAACACAGGCATGCCCACTCACATTTTCTATACCTGTTTTCATGCTATAACAAGGGTTCAGTAGTTGAGACCAAGACCATATGGCCTCCAAAGACTAAAATATTTACTCTCTGGCTCTTTACCGAAAAAAGTTTGCCAACTCCTAATCTACATATTTACTGACATAAATATCTGAATGATAATAAGAAAATATCCAAGGCTGTTTAGGAAAATTGTTGTTATAAATAGAATACTCTAGGTAAATGTCAGAAAAATTATTAATACACACCAATGCAAAAATGATACCATTTAGATTTTTAAATCCCCTGATGTAATAAATAATTTACATAACCTTAAAGATCTGATATACACAAAAATAACATATCTATCTATTTTGGGTAGAAAGTTCGTATTTGCAACAATACATATTTCACATTTCAGGAAATACTCAGGACCAAAATAACAATGTCAAATTCATCTCAGTTATGTAAAATCCATTTTAAGAAGTAAACAAAACGACTGTCTACTTTCTGCATTTACTTTCAGACTTCCTAATACATAAAATCTGATAAACTAGATTTCACTTCTTTAAAATATCCACAGTCTATAAACATACTGAAGTTTATCATTAAAAAAATCCTAATTAATGCCTACATATGAAAGAAAAATGAAAACAAAAACAAAAACAAAACTCCAACATGCTAAATAATTCAGGGCAAGAAAACCAGAGATTTAAAATAAATCATTTTCTAACAAGAAATACTCATACATATCACTAATGAACAATTATCATATGCAAAATTCTACAGATGAGTGAGTGCTCTGCCTATATAGGCAGAGCCTCTTCAGTAAAAAAACAAAGTCCTTATACCGATACACCTTTATGTATTATACATTAACAAAAAAATGGCAAGCTAAATGATTTTTTAAATACACCAAACTATATCTTCCTACTAGTTTACATTAGCTTTTAGTCAACAGTCCCAAAACTTAGCTTTTAATTTTTAGTTTCCCCAAGTTTCTCTGTTAAGTAGTTTACCTTAAATATACCAAGGAAGCTTACTGGATAAATGAAGATTTTGACAAATCCTTTCATAACAAGACAAATCATACTGTAATGTGAATAGCGACCTCTAGTTTATCACAGTTTTATATGTTTGGATTATTTTTTCCTCAACAGTGTATCATAAAATTTTTAAACATACAGAAAAACTAAAAGAACTGTATAGTGAAAGCCTACTTATGCTTGGGTCATTACCAAGGGCAGTACATCTTTAGTGACCACTTTTTCGCAAGCCACCTTCCCACTAAAAAAAATATCATTAAACTAAATAATTAAAATTAAAATCTGCTTCCAAATGCTTTTCCTATTCTATCAACTCTATACACAGCTATTATTATGGATATAATTTAGCTTCCAAAATTTTTCAGATGTAAATTCTAATGTATATAAACCACAGTTCTTTGAGAACTACTTAACTAAAATGATAAAACCTGGAAAAACACTCGAGAACTAGATCTTCTATGTATTTATACCATGAATAAAAGTAAACCAATGGGTGAATTTTATAGTATGTGAATTATCTCAATAAAACGGTTATTTAAAAAGTACTTAACATTTGCTTTCGTTCAAATGAACAATTTCAAACATAAAAGGGTCCTTTTATAGAAGAAGGGATTCCAATGACAGAATGTGATTCCTGATGGTACTAATATGGACTATCTAAACAAAATATACTTTGAAATAGATTATAAAACTAATGCGATGACTGGTGCTTTAGATTATTAAAGTGTTTCTAAATTTAGAAGAAACATATTGTTAGTTTCTTCATCCTCATTAAAATGTTTTGAACAGCTATCTACATTAATCTTGGGCAGGGATAGAAAATGGGAAAATTAACATTAGGAAAGATTACCATCAGGGTAATATTGCTGGTTCATGCCTTCTGGAGGACCTTGTCCACCATGACTGTATTGGTCCCCATAATAGTCTTCCTGGCCTGAGTACTGCTGTGGTGGGCCTGAAAAACCACAACCAGTCAAGAGGTAAATAATTGGTTCTCTAGGTCATCAAAGGCTTTCTTTCTAACCTGATATCCTAAGAGATCATTTCTCACCTGCAGATTTCCCTCCCATGCTCTGGCATTTGAGATACTTTTAACTATTCTTATCCACACACACACAGATATACAAACACACAGCAACACCACACACCACATTTCACAAAAATTGTTACAACCATACATGCAGTATCTAACAATACCAACTTAAAAAAACAAATACTAACTTCTTAAAAAGAGGTTCAAACTGGTATAAAATTAATCTTCTTTTTGATATTAGAGCAGTTTGGAATAAACTAGGGTTTGTTTCTGACCATGTAAGTAACTTCTCAAAATTAAAATAGCATCTACTGCTATATATTAGTGAGCTTTTGATATAAAATTTAATGATATAACCTTTTCCCAGAAAAGGATAAAAGAAAGCTGTGTAACAGGAAGTTCCTACCCACTTCATGACCCCTTTGTACCTGCTATATCTACTACCTTTTAGAAAAAAATATATAATAATCATAAAAATCAAGAAACAAAAAGCCCTGCCTTTGTCTACATGAAAAGTTTATAAAAATAAAGCCTTTCAACTACTGTTATTTCTCTTAAGCAGGAAATTTCCCAAATGTAATCTTACCCTGTTGAGGTGGTCTATAAGGAGGAATCTGTCTCTGACCCATCATATGATTGCCTTGGTTAACTTGACCCATCATTCCCATAGGGGGCTGCTGGCCTTGATAATGCTGCCCACCTCCCTGTGGCATATTGTACTGCTGAGAAGGAGGCTGCTGATGCATCATTGGACCTGAAAACAGACAAAACATCATGCACACAATTTTTCTGCATATAATTAACACCTTAAGAGAAATGCAAAAACCTTCCATCATATAATCCCCAAAATATATAATGTATTGTAATGAAAACTGACTTCAAGTAATAAAAACAAATCTTTCAATTGAAGTTCACATGCCAAAAATAATCTGCAAACAAGGGAAAACAACTAACCCACTGTAGTTGATTTAAAAATCTCCTGGAGGAATATTCTAGTAATTTTTAAAAAAATTTTTTAAACTAGTAATTTTTTAAAAAGCGAAGTGAATACAATATATGAACATCCTGAATGTATGTATATTTTTATTATATACTATATAATATTTAGTTACACAATCCTTCTGGGAAAAATAGAATCCTTAAGCTATATAAGAAAATACACCAAAACAAAGTAAACTTCACAAAATCACACAGCAATTCAGTAGTCAAGCCAAGGGAAAGAAATCTAATTTCTGGATACCCATTTTTCCCCCTTTTTCAACACCCACTCATTTCATTATATAATGGTTGATTGACAGGGAAACAACACGCTTATAAATATACTTACATTGGTGGAACTTCATAAACTTTAATTTTAGGACAAAATTTTAAAGCCTCTTCTTTCCCTTTTCCAACTATAAAATTTATAAATGAAAAAAAAACTTCCTGAAATCAAAGGGCTTTGGTGCTTCTTAATGAGTTCTAACATACACACCATCAAAAATACCCAGGCAGAAAACTGTAGTAAGGGACAGACTCAGATATCAGAACTAGAGTTTTCAAAGCAAGCAATGCTGAGGTTGCCAAACTACCACTGCTATAGAATCACGATGGCAACAGAAAAATATATAACATGAAATAATCAACAACGGCCATAAAGTTCTGTGTTGCCATCTAACAATGTAAAGAGCTCCTCAGAGGTTCACTGGGTCAAGTTATGGTATGAACTCATCATTCTACCATTATGACCATTACTGTCTCAGAAGTATGTATGAGTCATCCCCTAGTTTAGTACTTAAACAGCTAAACTCCTTCTTTACAAGACTTTTGAACAATTTAAGTACAAAAGGAAAGGATTAGAGGGCCAAGAAAACTTTTACAGGCAAAATTACACAGATGAGCCAAATGCTCATTGTTTATTTAAATAAAAGTTAAAACAAAACATGCTCACTTTTTCAAGATTTTATTTATTTATTTAGATGAGAAAGAGTGTGTATGTGCATCAGCAGGAGGGGGTGCGGTGAGGGAGAGGGGCAAAGGGAGAAGGAGAGGGAGAAGCAGACTCCCAGCTGAGCAGGGAGCAGACAAGAGGCTGGATCCCAGAACTCTGAGATCAAGACCTGAGTTGAAGGCAGATGCTTAACTGACTGAGCCACCCAGGCACACCTTTGTTCACCTCTTTAAACATATTACTGGTCTACAAAAGCAGCAAGGGTTAGCAGGAAGAATTTAACTCTCTTCTAATTTGAAGAACTGTGTTATCTGAAGTATTTTTTTTTAAGATTTTATTTATTTATTTCACAGAGGGAGAGAGAGCTCAAGTAGGCAGAGAGCAGGCAGAGAGAGAGAGGAGAAAGCAGGCTCCCTGCTGAGCATGGAGCCCGATGTGGGCCTCGATCCCAGGACCCTGAGATCATGACCTGAGCCGAAGGAAGAGGCTTTAACCCACTGAGCCACCCAGGCGCCCTTATCTAAAGTATTTTATCAGAGTTTTTTCTATTTGCCTTCTTTAACTCCTCTACTTCATTTCAAATTCATTTTTCCTTCTAATTTTATCCTAAATATAAATGTTTCAAAGGTTACTCTAGAACTTTTCTTTCAACAAGGAAAAAAACTCTTAATAGTAGGGATAAGATGGCTCAGTGGAGAATGGAAGGGAAGAGAACCTAATGCTGCCAGACACATTTATTTCCTATAAACCTCAACTGCTAGAGGTAAGGATCCTAATTTTAAAGTTTTTAGCTAAGGAATGCAAAGATCAAGATAATCAACTGGGAACCAGACAAAACATAGGTTTATAACTAGTTTAATTGAAGTTTTAAAACCAGTAGGAGCTTGAGTGGCTCAGACAGTTAAGCATCAGACTTTTTTTTTTTAAGTTTATTTATTTATTTATTTATTTGTCAGAGAGAGCGAGCGAGCACAAGCAGGGGGAGCAGCAGGCAGAGGGAGAAGCAGGCTCCCCCCTGAGCATGGAGCATGGGACTAGATCCCAGGAGCCTGGGATCATGATCTGAGCCAAAGGTGGACGCTTAACCACCCAGGTGTCCCTAGGTGTTGGACTGTTGATCTTAGCTCAGATCTTGATCTCAGGGTTGGGAGATGCAGCCCATGGCAGGGCCCGCACTGAGTGTGGAGCCTGTTTAAGATTCTCTCTCTCTCTCTCTCTCTCTCTCTCTCTCTCTCGCTCGCCCTCCCATCCCAAACCATACACACACATGGATAAGTGCACTCTCTCCAAATAAATTATTTTTAAAATCCAGTTTAATTGTGCTTATAATTTTTAAGATATATTTTATAGATAATAAAGTATTGAATACTAGCATGTATAACTTAGGTTTTGCCTTGATTCTCTTCTTCAACACTGATTAAAGACCTCTCGTCTTACAGAAGGTTGACTATAAAACTAATGCATATAATATGCATTGGAACCAAAATTTAAAATAAAGAAGGAAGAAAACAAAACCATAATAGTAGGGGGAAATCCAAAAGGATAAAATAACAAAAAAATTCTAAGCTTTGCTCTAAAGAAGAAAAGTAATTCTAGCTTAAGCCCTAGATAGAAAAGACCATGCCACGTGTGCTTTATCTTTTGGGACCATCAGCAGTTTCAATCCCAAAGAGCTCAATTACCACCCTTCTTTTATTCTCTGTCACTTCCCTCCCTCTGAGGATCCTCAACATCAGTCAGGATAAAGCCTAAAACCACAGAGAATGGAGAAGGATGGCATTGCTAACACATGATGCTCTTCATCTTTTTCCCTGAAGCCTTACCTTTAAAAAAAAAAATTAAACTTCAACTGTGATTGTTTAAGAATAATATTATTTTCCTTATGACAATGAAATATGCTACACTGGCAAATGTCTATTATCCCTTGAGACACTAATGGAAATGAGAGCTGAATCTCAAAAGGTTACCCCAAAATAAGTTCTAAAAGTCTGTACTACAGAGGGAAGACTACGAAATGAATCTATTATAACCATTTTCTGCAAACAAGGACGTAACACATTACTGTATGGCTTAAAAGTTGCTCTTCATCTTTTACATAAATCATTTTGATGCTAAGATGTACCACAAAGTGTGATATTATATACACAAAGATCCTAATGTCTTAATTGTCTATGTTTTATGAAAATGTTTTAAGAGGACTTATAATAAATTTTCATCACATTACTTCTTTCCATTTTGAGTTTTATACCTAACAGACATTCTATGGAAACAATACCCTGTATCTTAAACATATGTAAAATATTCCTGAATCACCATGTTTCATATTATTGGAATTCTTTGCTCCAGTGACATGATTAATACTTAGTTGTATCTTAAGTTACTGGTCACAAAAAGAATATTTTGAGACTCAACTAAAAAGATAACATTAAGTTTTAATTAATCTGTGAAAAATGTAGGGTTATGTAGTTTTTTTTAAATTCTGTATACATACATACACACATACTATGCACATCTTCAAATGCATACCAATACACTAAAGCTCTATAAATCTTATCATTAATCTACAAATTATTTTAAATAAAGGTTAAAAATGACAGCTAACAGTTAATGAGAACTTAGTAGAGGCCAGGTACTAAGCTAAGAGCTTTCTGTCTACTATTTATTCTCCCAAATCCTATGAAACAGGTAATACTAAAACTTTACAGGTAAGAAAATTTAATTTAAGGTTTACAAGCATTAAGAATCTTACCTAGAGTTGCACAGCTAGTAAATGATGACAACTTTACGGTCATACTCTTAACCACTATGTTTATCTCCTCTCCAAAGTCAAATCCTACCTCTCCCATGTAATATCTCCCAGGATAACAGTTCTATGTAACATTACCTACAATACACTATCAATAATATATATATATACATATATATGTGTGTATATATATACACACACATTATAATATATGATAACAATGCTACAAATAATATATAGTAAATATGTACTAACATAATATACTGTAATATAAAAATCCTAAAATGCAAGAAATTTCTTCATCCCATCTATATCTATATGATATAAGAATTAGATTATGAAACTGTCTAATACCTTCCAAGCATAATTTCCAACTCCTATTTCACCACCTACCATTTACATTTTACTACTGTTCCTTGATGTTTTAATCTCAAACTAAACCATTTTTAGCTCTCATCTGAAGGTATTACCAATGGTTTATTTGCAAGAAAAAAAAGTCCCTCTCTTCTAGCAAACAATTTGTTAACCCACTATTAAGTAGCCATTTAAAATGAATAGTATTGGGGCACTTGGGTGGCTCCGTACGTTAAACATCTGCCTTCAGCTCAGGTCATGATCCTGGAGTTCCCGGCTTTGCGCTCAGCAGGGAGCCTGCTTCTTCCTCTCCCTCTGCCCCTCCCCACTCATGCTCTCTCCCCCTCAAATAAATAAAATCTTTAAAAAACTAATATAAGGGAGGCCTGGATAGCTCAGCCAGTTAAGCATCTGACTTCAGATGATCCCAGGGTCCTGGGATCAAGCCCCATATCAGGCTTCTTGCTCAGCAGGGAGCTCTCTCTCTCTCTCTCTCTCTCTCCCTCTCTCTCTCTCTCTCTGCATCTGACAAATAAATAAATAAAATCTTTTTTAAAAGAATAAAAAATTTAAAAAATTTTTAAATCAAAAAAGTTAAATAAAATGAATAGGATTTTTTACTTACCTAAAATGTACATCTGTCCTCATCAAGAGTTTTCAGTAGTTCATAATAAGGCATTTAGATACAACATCAAGGATAAAAAAACAGCCAAGTAACTATGAAAATCCCAAAAACTTATTAAAGTCACTGTAACTAATGCAAACTTAGCTGAGTTTCCTGGCAGCCAATGAAAACAACAACAAACAAACAAACAAAAAAAACCCAGAAGAATGGTAGCAAAAAGGACAGTTCATTAAGAGATACAAACTTCTTTACAACATGAAATTCTTAGACAAAATTTCATTTAAGGGGGCACCTGGGTGGCTCAGCCAGTTAAGCGTCTGCTTTAAGCTCAGGTCATGATCCCAGGGTCCTGGGATCGAGCCCCTCATCAGGCTCCCTATTCGGCGGGAAGCCTGCTTCTCCCTCTCCCACTCCCTCTGCTTGTGTTCCTTCTCTCTCTGTCTCCCTCTCTCTCTGTCAAATAAATAAAATCTTTTTTAAAAATTTCATTTAAGGGTGCCTGGGTGGCTCAGTGGGTTAAAGCCTCTGCTTTCAGCTCAGGTCATGATATCAGCGTCCGGATCGAGGCCCACATCAGGCTCTCTGCTCAGCAGGGAGCCTGCTTCCTCCTCTCACTGTCTGTCTGCCTGCCTCTCTGCCTACTTGTAATCTCTCTCTCTATGTCAAATAAATAAATAAAATCTTAAAAAAAAAACATTTGTTTAAAAAAATAAATAAAAAAAAATAAAAATTTCATTTAAGTATTAAAAAGTATTATCACGGAAAAAAAATATTATAGAACATACTAGTTCCAGTAACTTTTGTTGTTTCTTTAGGAACACAAACTATCCTTATATATAGTTTCTTATATTTACCATCACTTAAAGCTGTGATATTTGACCTTGTGTGATTCTGTACCCAGGAGACATTTTAGCCAAGTCTAGAGACATTTCTGCTGGTCACAACTGATATGAGTGGTGGTGCTACTGCCACCTAGTGGGCACCAGACAGATATACTACTAAATATCACACAAGGCTCAGGACAGGCCCCACAACAAATTATGCAGCTCAAAATGTCAACAGTGTTGAGTCAAGAAATCCTGGAGTCTCAAGAGCATACTTTTAAATCATAGGCATCTCTACAAACTAGTCTAGGAGTGAGATTATATATTTAGCTTTCTGGTGACTGAAAATTAGAAAAGGGATGTATTATTGCTTAATAAACCCTGAAAAATAAGATTGAGCAACTTCTTAGAGTGAGACTTCTTACATAGTTTCAACTATACTATACAGTAAAATTAACTTAAAAACAAAGTCATTGCTAATTATCTATCGTAGTTGACTGAAAGGAACTCCAAAAGCCCAAGTAGAAAGCCATGGAGATGGGCTACATTAGAACACACAGCTTTGTATAACTAAGCAGGAAAGCTGGAAGAGATTATCCTGCCCAGAATAATCCTGAGGGAATGGACTGTATACAAGCATGACTTAGAATATTTGTTAAAATTTAATATCTAAAATTTACCCCTAGAGATTCTGGTTTAGGAGGTATGGGATGGGGCACACAAATCTTTTTAAACAAATACCCCAGATGATTCTGATCCACACAATCTCAGGACTACACACTGAAATAGAGTTCTAAGAAAAAGAATAACCAATCATCCATTTTTATCATAAAAGAAACTAGATTATGGTTCATATAAAATATTTAAATTGGAATAGGACTACACACCATAGGGTACTTAATATGTTAGCTATAAAATGAATCCTAAGGGGTTTGTGTTATAAATATATCAGAACTTCTCAAATGATACATTTAAGATCTATCCATTTCATTGGATGTAAATGTTACCTAAAGAAAAAAAATATTTAAAAAGATAAAATTTTAAAATGTTAAGCCCTAATGATAGGCAGAGTAAGGTGCTAATGGGTAAAGCATACTAATATCTTCAAATTACAGAGATGCATTTTGAAAAATATGATGCATTGATGGATTAGTAGATGGAAAGATATATTTTTAAAGATTTTATTTACTTATTTGACAGAGAGAGAGCACGCATGCACAAGCAGGTAGAGTAGCAGGCAGAGGGAGAGGGGGAAGCAGGCTCCCTGCTAAGCAGAGCAAGGAGCCCAATGGGGGGCTCAATCCCAGGACCCCACGATCATGACCTGAGCTGGGGACAGACGTTAAACCGACGGAGCCACCCAGGTGTCCCCCAGACAGATAATAAACAAATCTAGTAAAATACTAACAACTACGGAACGAAGGTGGCAACTATTCAGATACAATCCTTCGAGTTTCCTGTATGTTTGAATTTTACATGATAAAGTATTGGGCGAAAATTTAAAAGTTAATCCTAGAAGTATAAAGAATTCTAAAAACTCAACAGTAAAAAAACCAAACAATCCAACTAAAAAATGGACAAAAGACATGAAGAGACATTTCACTGAAGAGGATATACAGATGGCAAATAAGCACACAAGATGTTCGGCATCAGTAGCCATTAGGGAAATGCAAATTAAGACCACAGTGATTTATCACTATACCTTTTTAGAACAGCTAAGATTAAACAAAAATGTATTGACAATACCAAATGTTGACAAGGATCTGCAGAAAGCAGATCTCTCATACATTGCTGGTGAGAATGTAAAATGATACAGATACTTTAGTAATCTGTTTGGCAGTTTCTAGGAAAACTAAATGTACACTTATCATATGACCTGGCAATTACACTCCTGGTATTTATCCCCCAAATATGAAAATGAAAATGGGGGGGGGAGGTGGGGCACCTGGGTGGTTCATTCAGTTAAGCATCCAACTCTTGATTTCAGCTCAGGTCATGATCTAAGGATCACAGGATCGAGCCCTGAGTCAGGCTCCCAGCTCAGCACAGAGTTTGCTTCTCTCTCTCTCTCCCCCTGCCCCTCCCACCAATTGCATTCTCTCTCTCTCTAAAATAAATAAATAAATCTTCAAAAAAAAAATCTTTAAAAAAAGAAAAAAGGGGCACCTGGCTGGCTCAGTCAGTGGAGGTTGCCACTCTTGATCTCCACACCATGACTTGGAGCCCCACATTAGGTAGAGAGTTTACTTAAAACAAAAAACAAAAAAGGGAAAACTTTTGTCCAAATAAAAACACAAAGTTGTACACAATTGCTCATAGCATCTTTACTTGAAAAAGCCAAAAAGTGGAAAACCAAAATGTCCCCCAATTAAGTGAATGGTTAAACAACTCTGCAATACAAACACATGAATAACTGATACATGCAACAACCTGGAACAAACATTAATTATGTGGAGTAAAACAAATCAATCTCAAAAGGTATCATACTGTACAATTCTATTTATATAACATTCTGAAAATGACAAAATTATAAAAATGAAAGAGTAACAGTGGTTGTAAGGGATGAGAGATGGCTGGGGGGAAGACACATAGCATCTCTCTGTATTACCTTTGTAACTTCCTGTAAACCTGTAATTATTTCAAAATTAAAAGTTTTAAAAAATGTATCATAGGGCACCTGAGTGGTTCAGTCAATTAAGCACCTGACTCTTGATTTTGGCTCAGGTCATGATCTCAGGGTGGTGGGATCCAGCCCTGCACGGGCTCCGTGCGCAACAGGGAGTCTGCTTGAGAATTCTTCCTCCTCCTTTGCCCCTCCCCCCCCTCTTCTCTGTGCCTCCCCGTGCCCTACCATGCTCTCGTGCACACGCTCTCTCAAATTAATAAAATTTTTTTTAAGATTTTATTTATTTATTTGACAGAGAGATAGAGAGAGAGCACAAGCAGGCAGAGCAGCAGATGGTGGGAGAGAAGCAGGCTCTCCGCTGAGCTGGGAGCCTGATGCGGGGCTCGATCTCAGGACCCTGGGATCATGACCAAAGGCAGCTGCTTAACCGACTAAGCCACCCAGAAGCCCCTCAAATTAATAAATCTTTAAAAAAAAATACATCATAGGGCGCCTGGGTGGCTCAGTGGGTTAAAGCCTCTGCTTTCGGCTCAGGTCATGATCTCAGGGTCCTGGGATCGAGGCCCGCATCGGGCTCTCTGCTGGCGGGGAGCCTGCTTCCCCCTCTCTCTGCCTGCTCTCTCTGCCTCCTTGTGATCTCTCTCCCTCTGTGAAATAAATAAAATAAAATCTTTAAAAAAAAATACATCATAATGAAATTGAGTTTGTAATCTATTGAAGAGATTCATCTGAATGTGGTCCCTATACCCAAAAGGTTTTGGTAAAACTGATGATCATCTGTTTATCTGACAGTAACTGACAGTTCTTTCTTTGGTTCATTCCTGGAATGACAGCTGATAGGTGACAAAGCATAGAGAAGAATGCTAGTTTTCTAATTTGTTATGGCATAAGGAAATCTAGCTAATCTATCAGTCAACAAATAGCATAGATACAGTAGTGAACTAGACACAGTTCCTGACTTCACAGAACTTAGAGTCTAGGGGAAAATAATTAAACGGGTATTAGAAATAATTATGTAATTACAAGTACTCAAACTTCTGCTACAAAAAGCATAAGTATAGCCTACTTACTATACCTAAGTGGACTGCAGTTGGTCTGTAGAGTAACTTAAAACTTTCAGAGTAAGATTTGTAAGTGACTTTTATTTTATGCTTTATTCTTTTCAGTATTTTGCAGATATTTCATATTAAATATTAGCTATTTTTATAACCAGAAAAATGTCATCATTGGGGAAGAAATTAAACCTTGAAAAACTCATCCAATACAGCAATGATCAAATTATAAACAAAACATCTAATCTGAACTATAATGTAATGACTGTATAAACCTAAAACAGAAAACTGCAATATTAGCAATACTACATAGATTTAGCAACTTTAATAGTGAAGACAGAGGAGTATATGCACAATTCTCAGACATTCAAATCCACTAGAAGTCAAGCACGACATTTCCATGGCATATAATATCTGAAATAATTTCTTCATTTGTAAATTTTCTATGTTGTACTTGAAAGGAGAAAAATAGTATTGCAGTATTTTTTCATATTGAAGATTTACTGTATTTATTAAATTGGAGATTCCTATAGGTCCTGAACCTGAGTGGGGGCTTTGGGTCATGCCTAGAAGGACTACATATTAGAGACTAAGATTAATAACTTGGACAATCAATCAGATCTACATAATGGAGCACCGATATAAACTCTGAACACTGAGGCTCAGGTGAACTCCCCTAGTTGGCAACATTCTGTACATATTGTCATACACCAGAACCAGGAGAACATCCTGACTCCCACGAAGAGAGAAACCCCACTCCTGGTACCTCTTCTGGACTTTTCTCTACTCACTTCTCTCCTTGGTTGATGTATCCTTTCACTGTAATAAATTGTAACTGTGAGTATAACAGTTCTGGGTGAGGTCTGTGAGCCTTTCCAATAAATTACCTGAGGGTGCTTTTGGGAACCTTAGAACTTGCAATTGGTGTCAGAAGTGAGGCCAATCTTAGGAACCAGTCCCTGTAATTTTGCAGTTGGCTAAATTCTTGGACCTAGCATTTTTTCTACAGCTTGGCTGACCGGCATCTTCCTTTCTAAGAATGGATCGGCTTCCAGCATTTTATCCTTTACACTTTCAATGTTATGAAATGTCTCCAAGAATTTCCACATGCAGTATTTTGCTGGTCTTACTTTCTCTGGGACATCTTCATTCTTTTCATCACAACCAGTTTTCTCATGTTATGTCAGTGAGTTCACCTTCACCAAGTACATGTAGACATCTAGTCTCTGAAACGGCAGCAGTGGCAACATTCCCCCAGTCAGCAATTTCTTCTCTAACTCTATTTACAAAGGATTTGGATTTCATTTCCAGCAGTATTACTTCTCATTTTCCTGCTACACTTCTTTTATCTTTTGTAAAATATCACATAGGTTTGTAACTGGGAGACAAGGAAGAGAGTACTCTGCTGTGTGCGCATAAAATGAAAGATACAGTGACCAATCACTGACCGCATCTAAAAGTGACATGAGTAGTCACTGATGACGATGGTCGTCTGTTATTCATGCAGTGACTCGTACACTGAAGACAGAGAAGCTAAGTTTGTACTTCAGGTAAGGACTCACAGTTCACATATCATAACTAAAATCTAAACCATGTCGTTGGGGAAAAGGTGTCATTTAGCTAAACTGTGGTAACTGAAACTCATGCATACCAAGACTGTACAAAAGAGGCCTGCCTATATGTCTATGGGATGTGTTTTCTCACCCATGGAATGAAGATAATAATAGTACTACGACTCAAAGAAGTTGTGAGGATTAAACTAAAGAAGACACGTACTTTATCACAGTACCTGGCACTCACTGAGTATTTTAGTTCACATTTTTGATATGCACCCTCTTCAAAATATTTGTATTGCTACTTGTGTTAACCCAAATCAAATCAGTTCCTTTACTCTAAGACTTTTCAGATGTTTTAATACACCAGTAAACATGCGGAGTCCTCCAAAGTATTTTATCAATAATTATTACATAAGTCTATCTGGACCGTAATTTAACAAATGTTGAATGAAACGCCTGACAAAATTAATAAATAACTACACTTTTACACAAAAGTAACATTACTATTTCAGAATCCTACTATAGAATAAGCCATTTTAAAAAGTTAAATTCCTATCCTCCTAAAACTTACAAAATGTTTTCACATATACTAAATAAAGGACAAAAAGAACTTCAAATTTGTAATAAACGAACCACAGAAAACAGAACACAAACAGGCAACTCACAGAAAAAATGCAAATGGAAAATGCTATGGTCTGAATATTTATGTCTCCCAGGCATTTTAGTATTTATATATTTTACCTAGCAATTTCCAAAATTTATTCTACAAGATTCTTGTGTAAGTACTCCAATATATATAAGAAAATGTTTGTCCCACAGCTATATACAGAAGAATGAAACTTGACCATTCTCTTACATCATACACAAAGATAAACTCAAAATGGATGAAAGACCTCAATGTGAAACAGGAATTCATCAAAATCCTAGAGGAGAACATGGGCAGTAACCTCTTCAACATCAGCCATAGCAACTTCTTTCAAAACATGTCTCCAAAGGCAAGGGAAACAAAAGCGAAATGAACTTTTGGGACTTCATCAAGATAAAAAGCTCCTGCACAGCAAAAGAAACAGTTAACAAAACAAAAAGGCAACCCTCAGAATGGGAGAAGATATTTGCAAATGACACTACAGACAAAGGGCTGTTATCCAAAATCTATAAAGAACCAAAATCTATAAAGAACTTCTCAAGCTCAACACCCCAAAAACAAATAATCAAGTCAAAAATTGGGCAGAAGACATGAACAGACACTTCTCCAAAGAAGACATACAAATGGCTAACAGACACTGAAGAAATGTTCATTATCATTAGCCATCAGGGAAATTCAAATCAAAACCACACTGAGATACCACCTTACACCAGTAAGAATGTCAAAAATTGACAAGGCAGGAAACAACAAGTGTTGGAGAGGTTGTGGAGAAAGGGGAACCCTCTTAAACTGTTGGTGGAAATGCAAGTTGGCTGCACCACAAAACAGTGTGGAGGTTCCTCAAAAAAATCAAAATAGAACTACCCTATGACCCAGCAATTGCACTACTGGGTATTTGCCCCAAAGATACAGATGTAGGGAAAAGGGCCATGTGTACTCCAATGTTCATAGCAGCAATGTCCACAATAGCCAAACTGTGCAAAGAGCCGCGATGTCCTCCAACAGACAAACAGATAAAGAAGATGTGGTCCATATATACAATGGAATATTACTCAGCCATCAGAAAGAATGAATACCCAACTTTTCCATCAACATGGATGGGACTGGAGGAGATTATGCTGGGTGAAGTAAGTCAAGCAGAGAAAGTCAATTATCATATGGTTTCACTTATTTGTGGAACAGAAGAAATAGCATGGAAGACATTAGGAGAAGGAAGGGAAAAATGAAGGGGGATAAAATCGGAGTGGCAGCTGCACCATGAGAGACTCTGGACTCCAGGAAACAAACTGAGGGTTTTGATTGCTTATTAGAAGGGAGGGGGGTAGGGGGAATGGGTTAGCCCAGTGATGGGTATTAAGGAGGGCACATACTGCATGGAGCACTGGGTGTTACATGCAAACAATGAATCATGAAACACTACCTCAAAAACTAACGATTACTGTATGGTGAGTAACATAACATAAAAAAAAAAAAGTTTGTCCCAGAAGTAGTTATATTAATAAAAGACTAGAAGCATTATCAAAAGGGGATATGGTTTTGTTAAATAAATTATGCTAGATCCATATAATGAATGCTATTTTTAAAATTAGGTAGATCTGTAAATACCGAAAACCAAGAGGCACAAGGAAATACACTACTACAATACACATACACAAGTAAGTGTTAGGCTTTTCTCAAGCACATCTGCTTGGTACAGCTCTTATCAGACAATAATCCACTGTATAATAAGATGATAAACATAACACTCCTGGATACGATAATATATACTTTTTGCCCTTCATATTTTCTGCCCTCCATATTTACATAATAAAGGTACTGAAAGAAAACGTTCCCATTATTCTAGTATCAAGCTTCCTGATCAGACCATTATCATTTGCAACTTATTATCTAAATGAATCAGGACTTTAATACCAATCAAACAAAACTAAAACCAGAGACAAAGTTGATGTGCTTAAAAGAGACAACTGATAAACTATCTCAAACTTTTGTTAGTTAAAAAAGGGTCTTTTATTCTGATCAAGTAGTTTCATATAAATTATGCAAACAATTACTGAATCAGGGTTTTAAGCTGTATCGTTTCACCTAACTTTACTTATTAAGTAATTTAGTCAAAGGTCTCACCTACTATAATCCAGAGGGCAAAGATCTGGATCCAAGTCTGAAGAATTACACACGTGGAACTTGTGAAATACATGTTTTAACACAAATATAGTAATTTGTGAGAACTTCTTATTTTTTAATATATAATTAGTAAAATGATGTTAAATGAGAAAAGCTATAATCTTTAATGCCTAGGAATAAAACTATGCCGATTCTATCAAATGTGACTATTGGTCATCTTCATAAAGCCTTGCTATTCTAATATGACTCTTAATACTCAAATGAATATACACATTGCTTATTAAAGAAATATATTTAAGGTGCTAAATCTGTTTTTCCAGATTATTACATGACACTTGGATTTAATTCCTATTCACTGAAGAAACAGATTTTGTATGCCTACCATCAGACACTGTTCTAGGCACTAGAATAAAATAGTGTGAACAATAAGAATAAACTTCACATTTTTTGTAATTCTCATGAATTCAAGTATTTGAATTCTAGTGAAGTTTATGCTGTACATAGAAGTAAGCAGATCCAATTATGTAAGACAATGGTGATTTTATTTTTTTTTTTAAAGATTTTATTTATTTATTTGACACAGAGAGAGAGATTACAAGTAGGCAGAAAGGCAGGCAGAGAGACAGGGAGAGGAGGAAGCAGGCTCCCTGCTGAGCAGAGAGCCCGATGCGGGCCTCGATCCCAGGACCCTGAGATCATGACCTGAGCCGAAAGCAGAGGCTTTAACCCACTGAGCCACTCAGGCGCCCGATGTTTAAATTTTAGAAGAGTGAAGTAGACTGTCAACTNCAGGAAAGTTTATGTTGGATTGACCATTTACAACATTTTCCAGCAGTATAAGAAACAAATTAAAAACTTCCTAAACCTTTCATTTTCTTCTTGGAACCTTTCTTCCTGGAAGCAGGAAGAACTTGGAACCTCTAAAAGAACACAGAGAAAAATACTGTGCTACAATAATAAACCTAGTTGCTAAATTAAAAAATATTTCCATCATCTCAAGTCATAGATATATGCAAAACTACAAATCAACTAGAAGTGGGCACCAATTACAATGCCATTGTCATATATACATTTTTTTAAGTTCAAAAAAAAAGTTAACTTGAAATTTTTTAAAATAATCATATACATAGTAATATATAATTAAATTTAATGGGATCAACTTTTTATGCAGCTTTTTGAAAAGACATTTTATGTGGTAGGTCTGCAAGTTTTTGTTATAGTAGTCTTTGCGCTGATTTGGTTTAATTCTTCAGTAAAATTCAAAAGCTGAAAACAACTTTTAAAGAACTAATAAAGCTCAAAAGATTCCACAATTTCATTCCTAGAAATGATACTTTTATTTTAACACTAGTATACAATGTGCCTTATTATACTGGAGCTAACAGTGTAAATTAACAGACTGTTTATCTTTGCTTTCTGAAACAATCAAAATGCTAAATTGTAAATATGTATCTGTCCTTTAGATTAATTTCAATCAGACTCCTAAATTACAATGACAAGATTTTTAGAGAAATTACTTTTCCCCCCTTAATTTCATTTTCAAAGCTGAGTGAGAAAAAAGGGAACAGAGAGAGAGTAAAAAAGAAAGCCACTTCAAAGCTACCAGAATAAACGCAATGCTTTGTTTAAAAAACTACTACCACATCATCAGTTAAAGCTCCCAAATATGTCAGTTAAATAGTTAAAAACTATTAATATAATAATTAAATAATTGCCTTTTATTTGTTCCTTTTTTTTTTTTAAGATTTTTTATTTATTCATTTGACACAGAGAGAGAGATTACAAGTAGGCAGAGAGGCAGGCAGAGAGAGAGGAGAGAGGAGGAAGCAGGCTCCCTGCTGAGCAGAGAGCCCGATGTGGGCCTCGATCCCAGGACCCTGAGATCATGACCTGAGCCGAAGGCAGCGGCTTTAACCCACTGAGCCACCCAGGCGCCCTTATTTGTTCCTTTTTAAAACAAAATTAAAATTCTCTGGATTAGGGCACCTGGGTGGCTCAGTGGGTTAAAGCCTCTGCCTTCAGCTTAGGTCGTGATCTCAGAGTCTGGGATCAAGGCCCGCATTGGGCTCCATGCTCAGCAGGGAGCCTGCCTCCTCCTCTCTCTCTGCCTGCCTCTCAGCCTACTTGTGATCTTTGTCTCTGTCAAATAAATAAATAAAATCTTAAAAAAAAAATTCTCTGAATTACTCTTTTTCTATTTTTCCTGTCACTTGACAGAAGTTTAGTGAAAGAAATCCCACAAATGTTTCTTTCCTTGACTAATTAACCCCATTATTAAAAAAAAATCGTAAGTAGCTTTGACAGTTTTTCTAGTATCTCTTGATACAGAGATATGTATGTAGAAATATAGGGATAGCTAAAAGATTTCAATATTTTGATTTTAACTCAAAGAATAGCTAATAACATCTCAACAAACAAGAAAAATTTTTGAAAGTCAAAAATGTTTGTTTATAGAATTTGAGTGTTTCCTAAGCATTTCCCAAAGGATTATTTAAAACGTGGTCTCCTCTGATTTATTTCCACCTATTTATCAAAACAGAAGATCTTATTTATTTATTTTATTTTGGGGGGGAGGGGCAGAGAGAGAGGATCTCAAGCAGACTTCCCGCCGAGCAGAGAGCCCAAGAACAGAAAACTTTTAATATAAAACATGTAGCTTATTTTTAAAGCTATCTAAGAAAATTTTTTTAAAGATTTATTTTGTTTATTTGAGAGTGAGAAAGCATGCATAAAGGGAAGAGGTAGAGAAACGCGAGGAGCTCAGTGGGGGGAGGAGGGGGAATGCCTCAATCTTACCACCCTGATATCAGACCTCAGCTGAAACCAAGAGTCAGAGGCTAAAAAGCTCAAGTAACTGGGCCACCCAGGTGCCCCCAAGAAAATGTTTTATATGAAATGACTATTAAAACTTTAAATAAAACTCATATTAAAAAATTTTTTTTCATCCAACAGATATCATATAATTAAAACATTTTTATAAGGAACTCACAGGATTAAAACAGTAAGTATCGCTACAACTTCATATAACGTTCTCTCTTCCTTGGCAACTATAATTTTCTTTGGTGTTCTTTGTATATGAAATATCAAAATTTAACTGCAAAGTTTATTTGTCCTGAAGAGATTTGTACTGAAAAGTTCCCCACTGATTTCCATCCTATTATTTCTTGAAAAGTAACTTTTATTTCTTTAAATCAGATCCCTACACAGAAAATAGTTTATATAAAAAAATGACTATTAAGAAATTTACAGGTTGGAGTGCCTGGGTGGCTCAGTGGGTTAAAGCCTCTGCCTTCAGCTCAGGTCATGATCTCAGGGTCCTGGGAATGAGCCCCGCATCAGGCTCCCTGCTCAGCAGAGAGTCTGCTTCCCCCTCTCTCTCTGCCTGCTTCTCTGCCTACTTGTGATCTCTCTCTCTGTCAAATAAATAAATAAAATCTTTAAAAAAAAAAAAAAAGAAATTTACAGGTTACACAAAGCAAAAAGCATTACACTGTAGTTAAAAGAAAAACTGCACATTAGTAATACAAATATAAATATAAAATGTGACATTTTTAAAAATAGTTGGTTCCTAAGTTTAGAACAAAAAATTCCTATAAATTCCTCAGTTCTTTTCTCCAAAAAGTTACTATTTTCTACATACACATTGCTGCATGCATTATTTTTTGTTCTTCAAATCTTGTAATGTCATATCAACCCATTCTACAGCAACATGCATTCTTGCACACACCCTACTCTTTTCTTCATGATAATTTCTAAGTAGTGTGCCCTCATTACTGTAGTTGCTGTGAGAATCATTACCAATTTTCTTGCTATCTCTTCCTTTAACCAAACTATAGAGAAACATCTGGACTCCCTTCTGACCTGGCACTGACTGGATCTTGCTGTTATTTTGAAACTTTAATTGCCTTAATTAAAAAAAAAAAATCTATCATGGGCACTAAACAACTTTGAGGAAAAAAATGGAGCAAGCACCAGTTCTGTGAATCTACATTGACAATATATTCTACTGTCTCTTTGCTTTCAGCGTATACCATCAAAATTACAAAAAATTCTAGGGCGCCTGGGTGGCTCAGTGGGTTAAAGCCTCTGCTTTCGGCTCAGGTCATGATCTCAGGGTCCTGGGATCGAGGCCCGCATCGGGCTCCCGGCTTGGCGGGGAGCCTGCTTCCTCCTCTCTCTCTCTGCCTACTTGTGATCTCTGTCTGTCAAATAAATAAAATCTTAAAAAAAAAAAAAAAAAATTAATAAAAAAAAAAACAAAATTACAAAAAATTCTATATTACTCTAAGTATTGGAATATATTATTTCATCATAAATAATTATCAACAGATTAACCAACTTCTTTTATCTGGGTGTACTTTAGTTATTTGTTTTTCAAAATCAAAATCTAGAAAATTTTGTTGCATTAACCTCACATTTTGTAACTGAAATAGCTTTAGGCTGGCAATATGCCAACTGTTTTAAAGGGCAATTAGCAGAACAGAGCGCCACTTACTGGTTTTTAGTTATTATTTACAAGAATACTTAAAAAAGAAACATGATAATAATTTCATTCTCTGAGATTGGTAATAAACTTTAATAGACTTCACCCCATTCTAAGAATAGAAGAATACAGCAGCATCTCCACTGACCACTCTAAAAAACAAGTTATGTTAAAATTATCTCTTAATGCTGAAATATAACATCAGAAAACATTCATAAAAATCAAGGGAAATTCATATAAATTAATATATCCTTAATAAGTAAAATAAACCATAGAGTAAAGGTTTTTTAAGGGGTTATACTTGGAAAGATGAAATTATTATTTTCTCAACTTTCTAGATCTAAATCAATTGTTTGGTTATTCATTTATTAGTTTAAAAGCAATTTTTCTTAAATAAACATCCAAGAATCTTAAATTGTCCAAAAGACATAAAGATAAATAAGCTTTAAAAGCTTAATTAAGCAAACTTCTAAATGTAAAAAAAAAAATGTATATATATATATTATTTTAGGCTAGTTTCAAACTCAATGTTCCTTTTTTTATGGATAGCATCATGACTCATTTCAAACTTTTATTTTCATAAATCAGCTACCAATTTGAAAAAAATCAGCTACCAACTTGCTTTTCAAAGGCTAACACAGCATTCCAGTTAAGAATAACATCAGCGGCTGGAGCGCCTGGGTAGCTCAGTTGGTTAAACGTCTGCCTTTGGCTGAGGTTAGGATCCCCCAGTCCTGAGATCAGGCAGAGTCTGGCTCCCCACTAAGCTGGAAGTCTGCTTGCTCCTCCCCCCTCATCATGCTCTCTCTCTCTCAAATAAATAAAATTAAATTAAAAAAAAAAAAAAAAAAAAANCACCTGAGTGGCTCAGTCAGTTGTCTGACTTCAGCTATGCTCTCAGGGTCCTGGGATCAAGCCCTGCCTGAAGTCCCATCTGGAGCCCCGTGTGTGGGGTTGTCTACCCAGTGGGGAGTCTGCTTATCCTTCTGCCCCTCCCTCTGCTCATGCTCACTCTCAATCTCTCAAATAAATAAAATCTTTAATAATAATAATAAAAAACCTTTAAAAAAAAAGAACGACATCAAGTTTATTTACCTTGGTTTGGTTGCATATTCATATTTGGTCTGGGGCCATAGCTTCCTATTGGTTGCCCTTGACTCATCGTCATCTGATTCTGTACTGGCATGCTCTGTGATGATGGCACAGAATGGTTGTAACCTCCCATGGATCCATGGCTACTTGAAGGCATGTTCATGGAACTGTTTGTCATATTGAGTTGATTGGGTCCAGGTCCCTGAATAGGCATATGGTTAGGCCCTTTGAAGAAAAGTGGTCAGAACCAAATATGAAAGTTAAACAAATAGTCTATTAAAAAAGTACTTTAAAAGCTTTTTATTTTTTTGCATACCATAATAATAATACTAAACAGTAACTTGAGTATTTAATCAATAGCAAACCAAGTAAATGCTTTATATGAATGATAGCAAATACTGTGAGGTAGATGCTATTCCCATTTTATAGATTAAGGAACTGATGCTTTTAGAAGCCAGCAACATTCTGGGGAGGGAAAAAAAGCAATGATAAAGGACTAGCTTTATAAGAGAGCAAAACATATAAAGCTGGAGTAATTAAAAGTATGCAGTATTAGCATATAAATGAATTAACAGATGAATGGGCCCAGAGTAGAGTCTAAAAACACACCCAAATTTCTATCTTGTAAAACAGTGGTGAAATCAAGTATCAGTAGGCAAAAGAAAGACAATTCAATAAGTAGTGTGTGACCACTGAGTAGGCATCTGGGAAACGGCCTACCATATTCCTTCTACAAAAATAATTCCAGATGAATAAAAAATTAAACATTATAAAAGAAAAAAGAAAAGGAAAAAAAATTTTAAAGGGGAATTTCAAAAAGGAGAACTTTTTAAAAATATTCTTGAAGCGGAAGGGCTTTCTTACATGTCAGAAAACCCAGAGCCATAGAAGACTGCTAAACTAAACTACATAAAAATAAAAAATTAAATATGACCAACCAGACCAAGCTAAACAAAATAATGAGAAGAAAAAGTGGGAAAAAATTATTAACAAGACCTATCACAGACTAAACTAATTATTTAACATATAAAGTAAGTAAAAGACCACCAGCAATAAAAGAAATGGCAAGGGACATGAATAATCACTTCCTACAAAAACTACCAAAGGGACATAAACATGAGAGGGCTGCTTGGTTCATTTACAATAAAAAAAGCCAATTAAAACTATGAGACCCTTCTTTCATCTTTCAAAGACCCAAAGTTTTGATCTATGAAGAAAAGTAATTTCACACATTGTTGAGGTATATAAATATATAAATAAGTACTATTTTTATGTAGAACAATTTGGCAATAACTAAAATATTTTAAAATGCATATACCTTTAACCCAACAACTGCAGTTCTATAAATATACAGGCCTTTGTGTGTACACGTGCATGAATGCAAAACTGTATATGTGTGCTTATTTATTTACTGATTTACTTTTCTTTTACAGGCATATTCACAGAAGCATAATTTTTAATACCCGAAAACTAGAAATAACCTGTATTTCCATCATAAGAAACTCTTCATGTACTGACTGGTCTCCAAAATACATCTCTATATACTCATGGTCCCTAAGATCTATCTTTAAGAGGGAAAACGTATTATATATAATACTACATAATGTATGGTACCGCTTGTGTTTTTTCAAAAGAATAAGACAAAAGAAAAATGAGTGTTATGTATATGTTCTGGATACAGAGAATATCTCTTGAAGGATAACTAGAACCAATGACTCTCTGGAACAAAGTATCTGGAGGCCAGGGCTGTATACCCTTTGGTACCTCTTGACTTTGGTACCACAGATTTATTATTGTCTAATTTTTTTAAAATCAGTTAAATGTTTTAAAAAAAGGAACATGAAATTGTGGTTATTTGACCAAGATCGAGGAGCATGTAAGTGGCTCTATAACTTAAATTAGAAAAAATTAAAAAAAAAAACTAAAATAGGAAATTAAAAGGCTATACAAATTCGTGTGTGTACAAAAGTTGCCAAAGCTCTATTAAGGAGCTTATTAAATAAAGGAAACAAAGTAACAGGACTTATTTCTCCTACACCTAACTAGAACTCTTTATAAGAGAATTATTTTGGAAGCTCTACAGTGCTCTGGTCAATGCAGGTCATAACTAGCTGAAAATCTCTCGTTTATAAGAATATAACTACTCCAGATGGCCGTATACAAAAACCCAAATGTCATGTTAACAATAATTACATTGCTGTTCAAGTGCTTCTTTGGCCTTAAGCTTGAATGTTACACGGAAAAGTTAAGTCAAAATTCTAATTAACAGTACCATCATAAAAAGTCACAAAACTCCTAACTTGCTAACATGCATTAGCACTACCCTTCCAGTTCAAAAAACAACAGGTCCTGATGAGCTAAATGTGAATTCAGCAAGAAGCATCCTCCTGACTACAACCTAACAAGTAGTTACGTCTTTATTCCCACCCCCACACAGGGTGTGTGTTGTAGGGGCCATGGATTATGGCAAACCTCAGAAGGAAACAAGATAGCCACCTAAACAGCACCAACCTCCTACATGATCAATCACACATCAATCTTCTATGAACCAGGCTACCTGACTTATTTTGCTCTGTGCTCTCCTTTACCTCATTTCCTACACCCATTGTCTCTGGACACAGATGTTACCAACTAACACAATCAGCTAAGACAACACTATCCTAAGGATGCTAATTACTAATTTTAAAAATTAACTGCTTTGTTATTCTAACTTACTAATTCTATTCTAATTTACTTGCATTATTCTTATTTGTATAATACTTCCTTTTAGTTAATGAAAATAGCCTTTATTTTTAGAAAGTACAGATATTCTCATATTAAATGCAGAAAACAACGCACCAACCCCTATGGGTATGGGTTGTAGCTATTGTTACAAAAACAAAACAATTTAAAGATACTTTTCAGATTAAAAATTCAAACCAGCAAAAGGTAACTAAGCATCCAATGACGTAGAAGATATTCTAAGTGACTCCAAACTTAAAATGGATAAGTAGTAAAGGGAATATCTCATTATATAAAACATCTCACATTATCTTTCTTCTTTTAAATCTGCTTTAATATCAATTTCCATATTTATATTATGCTATAAACATATGTATTCATAAAAATCTACACTCAGCTTCAATAGTATCAATGAGGAAATACTAAATATATTAGCATTTTACAGATTTTCTTTCTTTTCCCCAGAAAAAAATTGCTGTTTTTTTTCCAGCAATACTGTTTCTGGGACCAGTAAATTTTTAAGTAAATACAAAACCCAAAGAAATGTTATTGTACCTTTATAATCTATAAAGAGATTTTAATTCTTAAGTCATGGCACAATGCCTTTTTTTCCAAAAAGCTTCTAAAGCCAGCTGTATTGCATAGTTTCAGACAGACTAAATTTAGCCAGTTCTGTTCATCAGAGGAATGCTGTGTGTCAGCTACATCAAAGCCCAAGGGCAGCCTGATAAACACTGAATACAGGTCACGTAGCTCTGTAGCTAACAAACTCTAAGAGAGCTTGTACTCGGGGGCATTCAAAGCAGTTTTGTCATCAACAATCTAGTATCCCTTGAGCCCCCATGTCGTTTCAGTTGCTAAGCAACTCTGGTGTTAATGTCTTAGAGGAGAAAAACTTACCAGGCATCTGGCCGTTCATCTGGTTCTGCATGTGTGGTGCAGGAGGACCCCCACCTACCATTCCATCTGAAGGCATGTTGTGAGAGCGTGGAGGTGGGGGAGGGCCACTCTGATTCATCCCTCCAGGACCCATAGGCATATTCTGTGTGGGTGGCTGAAAGAAGACAGTTCAGTAAAACAAGAGAAACAGACTAATATATTAAAGATCCATATAACAGTTGCGTATACTATTAAACTGAATAGAAACAAAAACGCAAAAGCATTTCAACTTATTCTAATGCATTTTAATCATGGACTAATTATGTACCTCAAATTTAATATGCCCCCCAAACTTATCTTAGTATGAAGATATCATCTGACCACCTCAGACCAAAAGAACACCACCAATTAAAGTATATTTTAGTTTAAAAAATCTTAATAGCAAAAATAAATTTTTTAATTCTATACAAAAATTCACATTTATCTATATATAAGGATTTTTAATGTGTCCACTGTTGTTAAATTATGTTTTAAAACTTAAGTCTCCTTTCATTATTAATATATTTAGATAGACTTACTATTAATGATGGATTTTACCTGAAAAGATACAACAAAAAACATAAAAGGACCAGAAGCCCCAAAACGTGAAATACTTTGTACTACTGTTCAAGGGGGAAATAAAGTAATTTTGGCAAGGGAATGTTTTAAACCACGAAGGCTCAGTTCAGTCCAACATTTTTGTGCCGACGACTCCTATAGATCGGAAACATTACTGATGGCCTCCAAGGGTACAGAGACAGCTGCCTCGAAAGGATGCCTTTGGCAAACTTCCTAATGAAAGTGTGAAGAAAATCACTGACTAACCTTGAGAGTTCACAAGAGGGCAAAAGGAAAAACACAAATATAAGGTGGTCTGCAACACCTGGCTCCCCTCTTAGGGATATTTTGGTGAAGAAAGCAAACGGTTAGCTGCTTTCCAAACGCCCACTTTTAAGCCTACTGGAGAAGGAGCTATGTTCTTTACACATCTATTTCTGCCTTTTTTCTCTATTTCTCCGTGTTCTAAAAACATAACATCTACTCCTATAACTTCATTCTTTTCGTCCCACATTTTTACATGGCTAGTTAGTTAGCATTTCTGTACATCCTGGATTTTGTGAACACAATCCTCTCTGGTACCCTTATCAGATAAACACTGTCTTTTAGCCATCACATGTAAATACTCAAATCCCAACCATTTAATAATCACTAACATTTACACAAATAACCACATACTGTTCTAATAGCAACCACTTAAAATTCATAGCCTTAGAGTGCCTGAGTGGCTTAGCTGGTTAAGTGTCTGCCTTTGGCTCAGGTCGTGAATCCAGGGTCCCAGGATCAAGCCCCGAGTTGGGTTCCCTGCTCAGCCATGAGTCGGCTTCTCCCTCTCCCTCTGCCTCTCCCCACCACTCATGTTCTCTCTCTTTAATAAATAATAAAATCTTAAACATAAATAAATAAAATTCATAGTCTTGGTTTCTTCACTATTAAATCCAGAAAATAATTGCTTTTTATTAGATATTTCCTCTTTCTCATTTAAAATTTTTTATCCACTTTGGATTCTTTAAATACTTAATGACTTTATTCAGTTTTTTTTAAATTACCAAACATCAGCTCAGTGTCATATATCTTATTTTGAAATGATACTTTGCTATCCTTCAAACACAGCTGAATGTGACTCTCTCATTTGAAAATAAAAATCCTTCTCTAGTCTTGTCCAAATTTTCTGCTGAAAATTTATGTTCTCACTCTCAAAAGATACCAGTTTTTTCATTTTCTTGTGATGCACTTAATGAAACATCAGTATTCACGACTCCCATCATAACAGAGTAGCTTGTATCAAACTAACCCTCCTGCTAATAAAAGTTACAAAATCTGGACAAACGTAAATACTGTTCGAGGACACTAAAGAGCAATCAATATACGCAAGAGAAGCAGGAAGGGCTACAACTCTTAAGAGAAGGGAAGTACCAAAGATCAGCTCCAAAATCACCTTTGCTTTGTCCTTGACTTTGTGTACAACACGAAAATACAGCCCAAGCAGAAGTGGTAGCACTACTGAACAGAGAAGAAGATAACGTTCTGGGCTATCAGAAAGCTAGAAACCAAAGAACAAAGTCCCAGCATGGAAGAACCACAAAAAGGACAAAAATTCAAGAAAACTAGCATAAAACAGTAGTTAAGAGGCTAAAGAGCTGAGTGGAATATTTCAGCTTCCGCCTAATGCTAGAGAAACGAAAACAGGAGTGTAGTTTCTACCAAGCCAGAAAGGCCCTCAAAAATAACTCAAGCTCTCTGCTAAGATTTCAGGAAGGCTCTCCTCAGATTAAGGTCAAAATGGAAATATATCAGCCCTAACAAATCTTATAGTCAACGTTCAGTAGTCAAGGTAATCTAGTACTTCACCTTCTAAAGGAAAACTTAACTCTCTTTGGAGGAAAATAACACCAAGTAAAGCCCCTACAAATGTTCATTCATAAGCCCGGCATTCAATGAAAAATTACAAAGCGGTGCTTACACAGATTTGTCAAAATTCATCCTATTTAATTAAAATGAGTGAATCTTATTTTATGTGAATTATACCTCAAATGACACTTCTTCAAGAAAGCCTTCCTGGACTATCAGAATAATCAGGCACCATCATCTCCTATAGTCCTAGGTGCCCTTCTTTCATAGCATCTGCTACAATGTCATTTAAAATGTTTGTGTAAAGGGGGCGCCAGGGTGTTTCAGTCTGTTAAGCATCTGCCTTCCGTCTGCCTTTCTGCCTTCAGCTCAGGTCATGATTCCAGGGTCCTGGGATGGAGCCCCACATCAGGCTTCCTGCTCAGCAGGGAGTCTGCTTCTCCCTCTGCCCCTCCCCCTTTCTCACTCTCTCTCTCAAATAAATAAAATCCTTTTAAAAAATAGATGTACTCAACAAATAGTCACTAAGTGAAAAAAATATTTTGAAATATAAGCAGCATTTCAAATTCAACTAGGGGCCAATATTTTTGTGATAACTTTCATGTCCTTTATTGTCAAAACTGCTTATTCTCTATATTCCACATCCCCGTTTGGAAGTCTACCGGACATCTCAAACTTGAAATCTACAACACTGAATCCCTGACATCTCCACCACCACCCCCCACCCAAATCCCTTTACCCAACAGTCTCAGTTGATGGCAATTCCATCATTCCACTCTCTGAAAATCATAGTCATCCCTTACACATCTCTTATTCTCATCCTCTGCCTCCCACATTCCATTTTCAGCATATCCTTTAGACTCTACCTTTAAAATATACCTACAATTTGACCATTTTTTCCACCTCCCCTTCCCTCCATGCTGGTAGAAGTCACCATTACATCTCTCATGTTGATTACTGCAACAGCCTCCTAACTGGATTCCCTGCTTCTACCCATGCTCCTCTACCATAAATTATCCACACAGTGATCTGAACGAGCTTATTGTCAATTCACTCTTCTGCTCAAAATCCTCCAAGAGCTTCCAATTTCAAGGTAAAAACTAAAGTCCCTACGATAGCTTGCAAGATAGGATTTGTCTGCACAACTTCCTTACCTTATTCTGTTCTAGCTACAAACTTCATGTTGTTCCTTGAACAAGGCACGCACAGTTTCACTTCAGGACCTTTCCACTGCTTGTTTCCCCTGCCTAAAACATTCTTCAAGTCTTTGCTCAACTGTCACCTTCTCAATGAAGTCCTCCAGGCCACTCTACTTCATACTGCAAATTCCATCCCCCATCTGCAGCATTCCTAATACATCTCTCCCTGCTCTGTTTTCCTTTTCCACCGCTCTTATCATATTCTAATAAGCTATACGATTCGATTTAATCATTTATTATACCTGCGTTGCTTGCTAGACTGTAAAACCCAAGAGAGCAGGAATATTCATCTGCTTTGTTAACTGATGTTCCAAAAAGTACCTACTGCCTGATACACAGCATGCACTTAATATTTAGTAAATATTTAGCAAATTTAGTAAATATTTAGTAAAAAACTCTCAAACTTACATGATTTAGAATAAAATTAAAAATAATTCTGACTATAAAATTATCTTCAGTGTTTAATATATAAAAATATCACTGTAAAATATAATTTTTGTTTAATAATCCTTCTTCTGTGTAATCATTCGTATAGTTGTCATTAATATAGTTCCCCACAAGGAGGCACTAAAATGATACATAAAATAGGAGATATAAAAATTATTATTATGCAAAACAGGACAGATCTTTACATAAATAAATAAACAAACAAATAAATATAATACTGCCAAAAGCTGATAGATGACCAATACATACACAAATGAAAGAGTATGACTGGTCAACCAAGAATGGATTCAAAAGCGTCATCATTACATTTGCCTTCCTTCCTAGACCTATTGTCAGTCTCGCCAAAAAATGAGTTCTATACATATCTGAAACAGTTCAGAAAGATCTCCTTAATTCCTCACTAATTCCATAAGAAATGTCAGGATCCCATCATGGGTAGCCTTGAACTGAGGCAGGTTTTTGATCTTACCAAATGATTTCCTCAATTTAATAATCTTTTTTTTTTTTTTTTTTTAAAGATTTTATTTATTTATTTGACACAGAGAGAGAGATTACAAGTTACTAGGCAAAGAGGCAGGCAGAGAGACAGGGAAAGGAGGAAGCAGGCTCCCTGCTGAGCAGAGAGCCCGATGCGGGCCTCGATCCCAGGACCCTGAGATCATGACCTGAGCCGAAAGCAGAGGCTTTAACCCACTGAGCCACCCAGGCGCCCACTCAATTTAATAATCTTAAAAAATAATCTAATCAGTTGTCCTCTTGTCCCCAAGCTAATACACAATTTAGTCCTACTATAAAACCTGACCAGTTGAACTTTCACAACTAATAACATTTTTTCCACCTATTTTCACAGAATGATTCTCCAAACTTCCTAAAGAGTTAGGCTCCCAAATGATTCACTTACCAACAATAATACCCCCTATTAGTAATAGGTTCCCCAGAAATTCAACCTTGATTTTTGAAATAGCAAACACTCCCACCATAACAAATCTAACATTAGACTATCTCCACTATGAAAAACTAAGTCTAGCTTAATTACTACTAAACAGTCGCTCCAGATCCATATAATCTTAGAGAAAGAAATAATTGCCTTCCCAGAACAGGAGAATTCTCTGGAATATACTTCCAAAGACAAAACTAATCCACCCCTAAAACATTGAAAGATAGGACTCTAAGCCTTTCTTAAGTTTGTATAATACCATCAGTTAAGAAACAGGAATATATGTAATTGTTTAATCTTGAATTTATTATTTTTATATCTATACCAATCTGGCTAAATTACACTGTGTAATCATTACAAAAACAGAAACAATGCAAAAAGGAATCATTGCTAAAAACTTGATATATGTACCTCCAGAAACTTTTTAAAAATATATACACAAGGGTGCCTGGGTGGCTCAGTTGGTTAAGCCTTCAGCTCAGGTCATGATCCCGGAGTCCCAGGATTGAGTCCCGCATTAGGCTCCCTGTTCAGCAGGGAGTCTGCTTCTCCCTCTGACCCTCCCCCCTCTCATGCTTTCTCTCTCTCTCCCTCTCTCTCTCTCCCTCTCTCTCTCATTCTCAAGTAAATAAATAAATAAATCTTTTTTAAAAATGTATACACATGCACACTTTTTTAAAGTAGGGTCACACTACTGTGTGATTTCTTTCATTCTACTGTAGGAATTATTCTTTATCGACATATAATTCAATCCCATTTAAGAGCGTAGAATTCAATTATATAAGCTATAAAAAGTATTTTTTAAAGATCTTATTTGACACAGAGAGAGATAGTAAGAGCAGGAACACAAGCAGTGGGAATGGGAGAGGAAGAAGCAGGCTTCTCACTGAGCAGGGAGCCGGATGAGGGGCTCAATCCCAGGACCCCAGGTTCATGATCTGAGCCAAAGGCAGACACTTAACAAATGAGCCACCAGGGGACCCTAAGCTATAGAAATTTTTAACCAACCCTCAATATTGAGACTAGTTCCCTAGTTTATTTCTGTTTTGCTAACATAAACAATGCTTAAATTAACAGTCCCATACAAATAGTTTTCTGTACTCATTCTATGCAAATTAAGAGTCAATGACTTAATTTCCAACATTTAGATTCTTTTTTTTTACATGAAAAGGTACTCAACATCTTTAATCGTCAGGGAAATGCAAATCAAAACTACAATGTAAATATCTATAATGAGATATCTATAATGAAGTATTTCACACTTATGAGAATGGCTATTATCAAAAAGACAAGAAGTAAGTGTTGGTGAGAATACAAAGAAAAGGGAATCCTTACACATGGTTAGTGGGAATGTGAATTGGTGCAACTAGTATGGAAAACAGCATGGAATTTCCTGAAAAAAATTAAAACAGAATTACTGTATGATCCAGCAATTCCATTTATGGGTATTTATCTGAAGTAAACAAAGATACTTACTTTAAAAGATGCCTACACCCCCATGTTTACTGAAGCATCATAAGTGGGGCACCTGGGTGGCTCAGTCTGTTAAGCATCTGACTCCTGGTTTTGGCTCAGGTCAGGATCTCGGGGTTGTGGGATCGAGCCCCACATCAGACTCTCTGCTCAGCAGTCTGCTTGTCCCTCTTCCTCTGCTCCTCTCCTGCTCTCTCTCTCACTAGTTAGGGTGCACAGCAACTAGAACTGTCATAACTTGCTGGTGAGAATACAAAATGGTACGGCCATCCTGGGAAAAAGTTCAGTAGCTTCATATGAAATCCAAAATAGTCAAACACATAGAAGCAATGAGTAGAATGGTGGCTGCCAGCAGCCAAAAATATCTAAGACTATACAAGCATATTGTGACTCAGAGAAATTGGGACTTATTCCCTGTTTATCAGGGTCACTGTCTGATGACAACACACTAAGGGATTTTTCAAAATACTTGCTGCAGATGTCAGAAAACCTCTGGGTGGCTCAGTCGGTTAAGTGTCTGCCTTCGGCTCACGCCACAATCCCAGAGGATGGGGACCCACACCCGGCTCCCTGCTCAGTGGGGAGTCCGTTTCTCCCTCTGCCCTTCACCCCTCTTGCTCACTCTCCCTCTCTCAAACAAATAAAATCTTGCTCTGGAGGCCGCACAGTTGTCCTACCAGGCGCAAAGCCTGGTCTCCTGGTTTCTTTCCACCCAACAGCCAAGAAGACCGCTAGGTGCAACCACCCCAGAACCCGCCTAAGAGGTGCAGATGGGGGCAGCCTAGTACCTGGGCCTCTAGCGGCACTGGCAGCTGCTGCGTGAGACAGGGTGCCCCCAGGGCAGAATGGGCAGGATCAGCTAAGAAGAGCACCTGGGAAGCCCTCCAGCAGTGGTCCCCAGGCCCATGCAGTGCAGGCTGTAAGCCTCTTGGCTCTGGCCACCACCCCTCCCGGCAAGGCCTCTCCCCCAGCATGCTCAGGCCCACACCTGAAGGGCCACGGCACTCCCCCTCCAACATTTAGGTTCTTTTCTTTCTTAAGCCAAAGAAATGCTTCTTCTTAGAGAGGTGAGCTAAATAATTTTCAATTATGACAAAGAGACAATCCTTAGGTTCCTTACTAAGTACATAAAGAAGCTACTTTCACTGATTTAATAATACAGTTCTGTCAAAAAAATGTATATACACACACATATATACATACATGCATACAAATATTTACATTCCTTGCAATAAGATATAATAAATCTCTTTACATATCTGACTGACTTAGACAGTGCTTGAATTTCATATATACTGCCCAGCAAAGAGTTAATGTGATTTTTTTCTAGGAGTCTGAAAAGACTCTCTATAGTATACTAATCCAGAGAAATGTGGCACCATAAATCAATTCTCTACAAAATACAGGGTTACCTCCTTTGTGAAACTTTTTCTAATACTCAACAGCAGAACTAATCACTTCTACTATGCAAAATGTACTTTAAATGTCCAATACTTTTAAAATAACATGTATTACACTGTACTATTATTTGTTGTCTTTAATTTATAGAACTTTAGGAATATAAAGTTTTATTTTATATTTCTAATAGAATAAAATCAGTATCTTTTTTATAGTTTCCTCCTCTGTTTTCATTCTCAAGGAAATCTTCATTACCTCAAAATCCGATAAATAATTGATGCCTTAATTTATCTTAAATCTCATATAAAACAGACTTTAAGACATTTCATCACTTGTGGTCTTGCTTGTTTTTAATACCAAAATGTTTTAATTAGACACCTTTCATTGTGCAGCACCATACTATGTACAAGAGGAAGACTTGGAAAGTAGCTGTGAATAAATCACAGATGACCACTACATTTCTGACTAAAAGAACTGTGTTTATACTACTCACTGGAGATAGGAAATATAAAATTCAATCTTGTGATCTTTTTTTAACAGCAAAGAAACAACAGAGGGTGAGCTGAAGGAAATGGTGTCTTGTCCACATAGTGCTGAGACCTGTGGAATATCCAAATGGATATGTCTATTGGAAGCTAGATTCATGTTTCACATGCAGGCAAGAAGATACATATTTGGGAGCCATTGAGTATAGATGGAATCTGAAGTCAGGGATATAAGAAACCAGGAGTACGGACGAAACCTCCCAGAAAGAGTGTATAAGGTAAAAGGACGTTCAAGAACAGAACATAAGCAGTTGATGGGCATGTTAAAGATAAGAAACTGAATAGCTAGAAAGGTAAAAAGAAAACTACCACAGAAGTCAAACAACAAATGTTTCAAAGGAGGAAAAAAGTTAACATCATTCTGACTAAAAATATATATTACCATGTTTATCAAACACTCAGAACTTTAAAAAGTCTTAAAATGATGCCAATATTTAGGAAAGTTCTTTCCATACTTCTAAGAATGTAAACACTTTCATTTATATAAAAAATATAATTTAAAAGACACAGCAGTGTATGGCAAGGTCCTACCTGTACAGAAAAGGGGAAAGTGTATATTTATACTGGGTTTTATTTGCATAATCTAAGACAGAGATGGAAGTGGGCTTCTGTATGACCTTTCGTAGTTTTTGATGTTCTAACCATATCAAAGTACTACCTACGCTGAATGTGAAGGTAAAATTTATAAATGAAATATTCTCTGCTAATCTGAAAGATGTTCCACAGCTCTAAGCATGTTTTCTTTCACTTTAGGTGGCTCAAATCTGTAAACAGTGAATTCTGTAATACCAAATTTTAGTCAATGAATTATCTTAACAGATGCTTTGCCAGCACTGACTCTAAAAACTACGCATTATTACTTTCACTAAAGCCTGTGTAATGAAAGGCTAATCACGTGCTGCTAAGGGTTGATGAGAACATCAAGAGTGCATCACAAAAAAAAAATGCAACTTAGAATATATAAAACATAAGACTACTGTAGTTACTCTCAATTTTTAATAATAGTCCAGACTTTTATTCTTTGTACAGAACACCCAATAAACAAAAATTATCTTTAATAAGGGGCCCCTGGGTGGCTCAGTGGGTTAAGCCTCTGCCTTCAGCTCAGGTCATGATCTCAGGGTCCTGGGATCGAGCCCCACATCAGGCTTTCCGCTCAGCGGAGAGCTTGCTTCCCCCTCTCTCTCTGCCTGCCTCTCTGCCTACTTGTGATCTCTCTCTGCGTGTCAAATAAGTAAATAAAATCTTTAAAAAAACTTATCTTTAATAAGCTTAAAATTTAAGAAGTATATCTAATTAAGTTGGGGAATTTTTTAACTTTTTTTTTTAGGAATTTTTAAAAAACGTAATGAATTAAGTGAAAAGCAGGATAAGCAATTCCTATTAGCCTTCAACCTTCTTTTAAAATTAAGAGACATGCTTATACACTCAATCTCAGGAAATGTCACTGTCAGTCAAGACTCCAAACTCTCTCCCTTACCCTTCACATGTATTTAGTAATTGAGTCCTGCTAGTCTTACTTCAAATACTCCTGAATAGGACTTCTTTCATTTATGCTTTCCAATTATGTGTACTGCCTTCATCTTCATTATCATCAGTGTTTCCTATGTACGTCCTTCATCCTGGACATCAAGAACTGTTTTATTTAATCCTCATAACAACATTATAGATTAAGTATTATCTTTCCCATATTGTGAAAATGACTCATGGTACACAACATCGAATGACGTTGCTAGTACCAAAATAAGAATATTTTCCTTAATTTGCATATCCTCAGAATGTCACTGAATACTTCATTTAAAAAGCATGGAAATATAAGGTCTTCAATTCCTAGATGCACGTTAGAATCACCTGAGAAGCTTTTAAAATATCCAGCCAAGGTAGAGAAACACTAGACTGTGATTGCCCAGGGTCATTCCAGCTCTAAAATTTTTCATTCTGTAGAAATATTTCCAGAGCGCCTGGGTGGCTCAGTGGGTTAAAGCCTCTGCTTTCGGCTCAGGTCATGATCTCAGGGTCCTGGGATTGAGGCCCGCATCCCCCTCTCTCTCTGCCTGCCTCTCTGCCTCCTTGTGATCTCTCTCCCGCTGTGAAATAAATAACTAAAATCTAAAAAAAAAAAAAAGAAAGAAATATTTCCAGATTGTATGTCATAAAATGAACTACAATAGAAACTCTTTTCTCCCCAAGTTTTTCCCAAATAAAAATTAAATTAGTAAAAACTTTCTTTGGGGGGCACCTGGGTGGCTCACTCTGTTAAGCGTCATGATCTAGGTGTCCTGGTATCAAGCCCCCAATATCCTGGTATCAAGCCCCCAAGCTGGCTCCCTGCTCAGCGGGGAGTCTGTTTCTACCTCTACCCCTTCCCCCACTCCCCTCTAATATACTCTCTCTCTCTCTCAAATAAATAAATAATCTTAAAAAATAACCCAACTTTTCTTGGGCTACCTGGTTGGTGCAGTTGGTTGAGTGTTCAACTCATGGTTTTGGCTCAGGTCATGGTCTCAATGTCATGAGATTTAAGTCCTGAGTTCAGCATGGAGTCTGCTTGAGATTCTCTCTCCCTCTCCCCCTCCCACTCATGTACATGTGTGCTTGCTTGCTCTAAGATCTCTAAAATAAATAAATCTTTTAAAAAATAAATAAATAATTTTCTTTTTTTTTTTTTTTAAAGATTTAATTTATTCATTTGACACAGAGAGAGAGATTACAAGTAGGCAGAGAGGCAGGCAGAGAGAGAGGAGAGAGGAGGAAGCAGGCTCCCTGCTGAGCAGAGAGCCCGATGTGGGCCTCGATCCCAGGACCCTGGGATCATGACCTGAGCCGAAGGCAGCGGCTTTAACCCACTGAGCCACCCAGGCGCCCAATAATTTTCTTTTTTAAATTTAGACTGTTCTTTCATAATTCTTTTCTAAACCAATGGGGCCTAACACTTTGTATACACTAATACTACCAGACGACAAAAATAAGTGAACAATAACTAATATTAGGCTAAAACATAAAAATGCAATTTCTCCAATGTATGTTTGAGAAGGAAAGACTTACACATAACACAGTCATATTTTCTAAGGCAAAATGTTCCTAGCTTATACATTAAAATAATCATGTCAATGGTTTATGCTATTTCAGAAAGTAAATACCAACCCTGAGAACTACTATTCAAATGACGCCTCCAAGGTTTACCAAGATAAACAGAGCCTCAGGTGCATATACTAAAGGAGCCAGAGTAGTGTCATTTTATTTCATTTCTTTCTTTTTTTTTTTAAATTTATTGACAGAGAAAGACAGTGAGAGAGGGAATACGAGCAGGGGGAGTGGGAGAGGGAGAAGCAGGCTTCCTGTTGAGCAGGGAGCCTGACATGGGGCTCGATCCCAGGACCCAGGACCATGACCTGAGCCAAAGGCAGACGCTTAATGACTGAGACACCCAGGAGCCCCTAGTGTACATTTCCAATTACATCAGCTATTTATAACTGTTTGGTCTCTTTCCACAACACCTCTGCTGGTTACACTACTTATGTGTATGCCTGCCTATAGACCATACTCGCACATTTCTGATTTGCTGCTTCCTAGCTACAGGCTTAAAGAAACAAACCTGCTGAAATATGTATAAAGTTAAAAATAAATAGCTTCATTATGAACTTATAATGTTTTGTAGTAAGAATACAAAGGGCCCAAACAAAAAAATTTAATGCCTAAGTGTTAATGTACTGGTTTTAGAAGTTATTTTTCTCCTTATAGATTGTTTTCCATTTATTCCTAGTTTTTGAATTCTTGACTTTGTTTCAAACAGGAGAAGCTTGCTAGATGTAGCCTAGTTCCAGATATATAAAATAGTACTATAAATACCTAATTCTTCTTTTGGGGGCCATGAAAAAAACTGAAAATTAAACCTATATATAATTATGAGCATATTTCCAATTCTCACAACTAGTTAAATGAAGTGAAAAACTCCATTCTGGAAAACTTCTTTATCCCAAAACATAAAGTTCTTTTTCAGGATCAAAATTTCTCAAACTATACTTATTAACTAGCATATTGTCCCTTTTGGCAGACTGATTGTATTCATTACTGTTATTCTAGTTTTCCCAAATTTACCTTCCTCTCTGTTTCACCTCGAGTCCAACTGCTTTCCTTATAGCTGATTCTTTTCCCTCCCAAAAGCCCCACTTTCCTTTACTGGCTCAATTCTCTCTCACTCCTCCTACTATGAAGATATATTTATTTCTATTTCTTCAAAAACTCCTCCTCCTTTAATTCAACTTCTCAAGCAATTTGACCTCCAAAAGGCTCACATTTTTTAATCAAAATCTGGCCATGTATTTTAAAATAAACCTTGACCAACATTAGGAAGCAAAAATTTTATTTCAAAATATACAAGTGGCAGTGTTTATATTTGTTAGTAAAATATGATGTAAAATGGTGACCCCATATTAAAATAGTGAAATAATGGTAGATGGTTAGTAATGAAATGTGTCTCTTTCCTTTGTGATGGTTCTTAACCAGGTGGTGATCAAAATAATACGTTCCCTGAATATAAGTGGTAATAACTGTTACTATCCTACTTAATCTACAGGGAAAAATATAAATTCTATAAAAAACAAATGCAAAAAACTCAGAAGTTTATAACATAATGGGTGAGAACAGAATAGTAAATAAAATTCTAAGAGACTCTGTTGTACCAGAATGAATGTCTATGATAAACTCAATTTTATCACATTGGCATCTCAAGAATTAATACCTTCCTGAAGAAGGGCAAGAGAAATGAGTAAGGAAATCTCAAGATACATGATCTGACCAAACATTTTTGTACTCTACATAAAAGCTAGAGAGAATATGAGACATATTTGAGAGGCTATAATGTTTAAGGCTTTAAGACATTTCTACATTTTATGGAGACAATATTTCAAATCAAGACAAACTGAAAAAATCCATAGGTTGCACCATATCATAAGTTACACAAAGAATTTCAATTGGTTAGGTAGAAGGGATACAGAATCAGTAAAGGACATTTTGCAAAGTACCATTTCCCAACTACCCACAAGATTCTAAATAAGACTACCTAAAGGGAAATGTCCCCCCTTCCACCCTCAATGCCCTGAGACTTGAATCCCTGCCATAATTAGGTGTTACTGATGAGAACATGTTGGGAATCGGTCATATCTTCAGATGTGCTAGAACAGGGAAACAGGGTTGACTCATTTAATTACAGGTCACCATGGTGATGATAAGCTATATTCTTAACCTGCCACTCTAACCTATACTTTAGTCCCCAAACTATAAGTGGACCCAGTCATATAACATTTTTTTAAAAATTAACACAAGAATAATGCTAGACCAAAAAAACAACCAAAAATGATTAAGGCATTCATTTCCATAACAACATAAGAGAATAATCGAGACACTGCAGGTTTTAAAATTCAGATTCAAACTCTATGAAGACCTAGCCAACTTCTACCTGGATACACCAACTTAAGAGCAAATTGGTCAGGATTTTATTTTCTTTCCGTCCTAGTAGTAACAAGACATGATAGCATAATGCACAAACTGTTTTCAGTAAGGCAAATATTCAAATCCCATGCTACCATTTATCAACTATGAGTCCCTAGACATGTTAATTAACCTATCTGAGACTCTATTTCCTTAACTATAGAATGGGACTAATATCCTAAAGGCTTCTGAGGAAGAAATAATGAAGCTGAGTCAATGCATAGTAGTCGTTCTGCAAGTGTCTGTTCTCTCTCCAAAGCAACAGTTATATTTGAGAATCCATAAAAGTAACTAATATTCTCTTAGTTATTCCATGGACAGAAAAACAGAATACAATTCTAACATTTAAAAGAATCATCTAAGGTAATGGCAAACTAGGACACTGAAACAACTCTCCACTGAGGACAACCAAAAAAGCTCAATAAATATTTTAAAATATGTTTAAAGATATGGAAGAGCAAACAAAAAGGTAAAAAATGATCAGGCCAAGTTCAGAAGAAAGAAAATCCAGAGAGGTCGGCTATAAGCATGTTAGCCAATCTACAAAGCCAGCTGATAATTTCCCAAAACTGATAAAAGACATCAATTCACAGATTTCAGCAATCTCAACACACACCAAGCAGGATAAATCAAAGAACTCCACACCTACAGACAGTACATCAAGATTTCAGAAAAGATTTCAGAAAGCAAAAAGTAGATTACCTCCTAAATAGTAATATGAACAACTATAAATTCCAATAGATACAAGCTGGAAAAAAATAATCTGTCCTGGCAAAAATATTCTGTAAGAACAATGGTGAAATTAAGGCATTTTCAGATCACCAAACAACAAACAAACCTGTCCTAAAGAAAATACTAAAATATGTTCTTCAGGGAGTAAAAAGAAAATGATCTGAGAAAAAAGGTTGTAAATGAAGAGAGAAATTAAAAGCATCAGAAATGGTAACAATGATGTTAACTCTAATGAATACTAACTTAAATCATTTGTGAGGCACCTGGGTAGCTAGTCAGTTAAGCATGTGCCTTCAGCTCAGGTCATGATCTCAAGATCCTGGGACGGAGCCCCAGATCGGGCTCCTTGCTCAGCAGGGAGCCTGCTTCTCCCTCTGCCTGATGCTCCCCCTGCCTGTGCTCTCTCTCTCTGACAAATAAAATCTTAAAAAAAAAAAAAAATCATCTGTGGGGCATCTGGGTGGCTCAGTCATTAAGTGTCTGCCTTCAGCTGAGGTCATGATCCCAGGGTCCTGGGATGGAGCCTGATGTGCTCAGCAGGAAGTCTGCTTCTCCCTCTCCCACTTGCCCTGCTTGTGTTCCCTCTCTCGCTGTATCTCTCTCTCTGTGTCAAATAAATAAATAAAATCTTAAAAAAAAATCATGAGTAAACATGTAAAGATTTAAAATGCATGACAATAAATGAGTCATCAAGGAATGAATAGAAATAAAGTATCCAAGGGTCCATGAATTGTCTGAGATGCATATTACAAACAGTATAGTAACCACTGAAAGAATGTTAATTTTATAAGTACATAATTTCCAAACTAGAAGAGAAAAAAAGGAATAAAAAATAATTAAAAGAAGGCAAAAAAGAACAGAAAAGAAGGAATATACAACAGATGAGACAGAAAGTACATTGCATGACGGTAACTTTAAACTCAGATGCATGAGTGATTACACTCAATATAAATGGATGATTTAATGTTTCAATTAAAAGACTGCTACACTAGACTTTTTAAAAAATCTATAGGCCGTTCATATCTCTAACACAAAGGAATGGAAAGGTGACTATAGAATGCAAACTGAAGAAAACCAACTGAGCTACTCTACTATCAGATAAGAAGACATTAAGACAAAATGCATTATTAGACATAAAGAGAATACTTCACAAATGACAACATTACAAAGAACCAGAGCTGCAATATTCTAAAATATGTATATATTTACTAACAATGCCTCAAAATGTCATATTAAGCAAAAACTTGGAAAAGTTACAGGGAAAAAGAGACAATCCTCAGCTATACATTTTAAACATACATCTCTCAGTAACTGATGGAACAAACAAAGCATCAGAAAGGTTAATAAAAACCAGTAAAGCTATAGAGGATTCAAGGAAGATCACCACACTTGATCCAATAAACATATAAAGGAATTAGGTGCTAAAGAATATACATTCTTTTTAAGTATATACAGAACATCTGTAAAAAGTGACCATATGTTGCAACATAAAACAAATCTCAAAGAATTCCAGAGAACTAAATTATATAAAATGTTATGTAACCACATGCGATAAAGCCAGAAAACATTAATAAAAAAATGATAAAATTTCTGTATGTTTGGAAACTAAAAAGTGTGCTTATCAACCCATGTATAAAGATGAAATAACAATGGAAATTAGAAAATATATGGAACTGAATAAACATGAATATACTACATATCAGAACTATGACTAGGGGGAAATTTATGCCCTTAAATGCACATATTAGCATTAAAAAATGAAAACTGATAAAGTAGGCATTCATCTCAAAACTCAGAAAAAGAACATCAAAATACATCAAAAGTAAAAGGAAGTCATAAAGACAAGATCAGAAATTAATCACAATCAAAAACATGCAAAAGAGCATTAGTTCACAAAATGTGGTCCTTAAGACTCTTTTAGAATTGATGTAGGACTCGATCCCAGGACCCTGGGATCATGATCTGAGCTGAAGGCAGCAGACACTTAACCGACTGAGCCATGCAGGCACCCCAGAGTCCTCAAAAATTTTTAAGATTAATGTGGTTCTGAGAACAAAAAGTTTTAGAAATGCTGCCACTGTGAAAATAAAAGCCAAATACTGATTCTTTGAAAAGACAAAAAAAAAAAAAAAAGAAAGAAAAAAAAAAGATAAACA
>LNAC01000211.1:1230855-1248429 GCA_002007465.1 Ailurus styani
AAAAAAAAAAAAAAAAAGAAAGAAAAAAAAAGATAAACAACTGGCAAGAATGATCAAAAACATTTTAAAAGAGAAGGCATAAAAAAACTATATGAAAAATAAAAAAAGGGGGGTGCCTGGGTGGCTCAGTGGACTAAAGCCTCTGCCTTTGGCTCGGGTCACGATCTCGGGGTCCTGGGATGGAGCCCCACATCAGGTTCCCTGCTCAGCAGGGAGCCTGCTTCCTCCTCTCTCTCTGCCTGCCTCTCTGCATACTTGTGATCTCTCTCTCTGTGTCAAATAAATAAATAAAATCTTTAAATTAAAAAAAGAAAAAAGAAAATATCACCATAGATCCTGAGGACATAAGAAAGACAAGATTATTTCATGACCTTTATGCCAATAAATTTGAAAATTTAGTAAATGCTAAAAAGCACAATTTACCAAAATAGGAAACTCATAAAATGTTATAAATTGTGCTATAACCAATAAAGAAATTGAGTTAGTAAACAGAAGCCTTCTCACAAAGAAAACTCCAGACCTAGATAGCTTTTCTAAAGAAGTATACCAATCATTTAAGAAACAGTAGCTCTCGGGCGCCTGGGTGGCTCAGTGGGTTAAAGCCGCTGCCTTCGGCTCAGGTCATGATCCCAGGGTCCTGGTATCGAGGCCCACATCGGGCTCTCTGCTCAGCAGGGAGCCTGCTTCCTCCTCTCTCCTCTCTCTCTGCCTGCCTCTCTGCCTACTTGTAATCTCTCTCTCTGTGTCAAATGAATAAATAAAAAATCTTTAAAAAAAAAAAAAAAAAAAGAAACAGTAGCTCTCTCGTACAAATTATTCCAGGTAAGAAAAACAAGGAGAATTCTCCAGCTCATTTTATAAAACCAACATAACCTCAAAATAAAATCCAGACGAAAGCATTATAAGAAGGGAAAATTAAAGGTCAATTACACTCAAGAAAAAAGACATAAAAATCCTGATCAAAATCTTAACAAACTGAATACAGCAATTTTTTTGAGACCATGACCAAACCAACCAAACCAAACCAAAGACCATGACCAAGTAGGTCAAGAAAAAGTAGGTTAATTGCAAGAATGCAAGATGGATTGCACATTAAAAAATAAATCAATGTAATTCACCATATTAACAAATTAAAAAAAATTTATAATCATCTCATTAGATGCAATGGAATTATTTAATAAAATTTAACATCCATTCAAGATATAAATTCTTATTTAGCACAACAGAAACAGAAGGGAACTTTCTTAATCTGATAAAAGTCTACAGCAAACATCATACTTATTAACGGTCAAACAGTGAAAGCTTTCCCTTTGTGATCAGGAACAAGATAAAGATGTCCTCTATCACCAGTTCTATTCGGGAATGTAGTGGAGGTCCTAGCCAGAGAAGTAAGGCAAGAGAAAGAAATAAAAGGTGTAAGGATTGGCAAGAAAGAAACAAAATTCGTTATTCACAAATACGTTCGTGAATATAGAAAACAGAAGGTATCTACAGAAAAACTGGTAGAAGAGTTGAACAAGACTGTGAAATTCAGTATCAATTGCCTTTCCGTGTAAATAGCAAATGCAATTAGAAAATGAAACTTTGTTTGAAAAACAAAGACTCTTAAAATAGCCTCAAAAAATATGAAGTACCTAGCAATAGGTCCAATGAGAGATGTGCAAATCCTCTGCAGGGAAAATTATAAAACTCCACTGAAAGATATTTACAGGATTAAATAAATGAAAATATATGTAATGATCATGATTTGACAGGCTCAATATGTGAAGATATAAATTCTCCCCAAATTAATTTGGAGTCAAGACAATCTCAAAAAAACAAAACAGAATCATGTTGGACATGCTGATTTTTAAGCATATATGGAAACGCAAATGACCAAGAACCAAGATATTCTTGAAAAATATAAGAAGTAAAGAACTTCTCTAATCTACATCAAGATTTATAAGACTACGACAAGTGTGAAAAGATAGTGGAATTTATAACAGACCAATGAGACAGAATAGAGACCAGAAACCCACACATATATGGACACCCGATATATGACATAGGTGGCGTGACAAAACAGAGAGAAGTTATTATTTCGTTTTTCTAATAGATAACGCTAGAACAGAAATCTATCTATATGGAAACAAATGAAACTGAACCCATTCCTCACACAATTCACAAAAATAAATTCCACCTAGCTGGTAATCAAAGTAATATCACATGAATTACTTCATAGTCAAAAAGAAATGTATTTGTTATATATTCCTAGTGGGATACATCTTAAGGACAAACATCTTATTGTTAGTGGCAATCTTGGTATTGTTATACTGAAATAACTTTATATATGTAGCAGTATAAAGCAAATAAACAACCATAACAATGTCATTAAGATACCAAGAGTTTTAGAGTGAGACATAAGAGATTACACATAAAATCAAAGCTAAGTAAAAAACCTTTCCTGAAGGGAAATATCACTAATTCAACACTTTATTTTTCTAAAAAATGTGTTCTTCTGTCCACCAAAAATACCTAGAAACAATGAGAACCCAGTAATAATGAATGCCCCAAACATCCAAATTGTGGTCTCTAAATAACAATTCCCATTGAAAAAGTGCTGCCTGAAAAAAAAGCTGAGGCAGAATAGTTCTGGGGCAGAAAATATAGTCAGCCTGAGAGCTCTCTCAAATCCTGAAAGAAAAGAAGCTATAAAAGAATACTTGAATCATGTCAGATGGACACAGCGGCCAAATGAACAGGCTCTCAATGACCAAAGAGGAGATAACCTGAAGTATCAAAAAGAATGACTGCAATGGACACATTAAAAGTATAAAACATGTACGTTTAGATGACAATAATAAAAAATAATCACCTTCACAGATTGTTAGGGGCCAACTTGTTATTCTGAAAACTGGTAAGAGCTAGAAACCAGCCTTTAATCGTGATTCTATCTCAGAATAACCAAAATACTTGCCGAACAGAGGGTTTTCTTTTTTTAAAAGTACAGCTAATAAATACAGGAGGAACTATAAAATTAGAAATTCATCATTCTGTGATCCAAATATGAAATAACAGATCTGTTCAACAAGCATCAGTGACTGCTAAAACCATTAAATGAAAGGTTGATGGGGAACTTTATAATAGATTCATTGGGGCAGTATCAATTATACCCATCAATCTTTTTTTTTCTTTAGGCAGACTTCACGCCCAACTTAGGTCTTGAACTCATAATCAAGAGTTGCATGCTCTACGGACTGAGCCAATCAGACGCCCTGTCCCATTCATCAATCTTAACATTACTAAAAATGGAACAACCAAAATGTTCCCCTTGATGTGATACAATAGGCAACACAGCACTGTCAATGAAATATTCTTTTCTTTTTTAAGTGGAGCTCAACACAGAGCTTAAACTTACAATCCTGAGATCATGAACTGAGCTGAAATTAAGAGTCGGACACTTAACTAACTGCACCACCCAGGCGCCCCTCAATTAAATATTCTTAACACAAAACTGAACCTAACTCTAACCAAGTCTCTCTACCTAATTATTAGTTTATAGGAAATAAGAGATAAAATGGAAGAACGTTAAAGGACCATGAGGATACAATAACCCAAATTCAGAATGTATGAAACTACAAAATATATAACCCAGTTTCTTCAACAAATAAATGGAGAATAAAAAAGATAAACTGATACAGATTCAAAGAGACTTAAGACACATATCAACCAATGCAACATGTGGACCTTGTTTGGATTCTGCAGCAAAAAATCATTTAAACATTTGGGTGATTTAAGATAATCAGTGAAAAGTGAAGACAGCCTGGGTATAACAAGACATTAAGAAAGTGGTTACTCTTGGGTGGAATACTGCTGCTTCTCTGCTAGAGATGCATACTGAAGTACTTACCAGGGAAAGTATATGATGTCTGGGATTTGCTCTGAAATACTACACACTTATTCATAAACTATATGTGCAATTACAAATTAAATAAGTAGGCAGGTGAGTATGATGTGGGTGAATGGATGAATGGATATATCTTCTTCAGGAAGGGAAACAATTCTAGGTGAATTAACTCAAATTAAATATGAAAGCAAAACAATGAAGCTTTTAGATCATACAGAAGAATTCCCTGCTGTTCTCAGAGGGTAGAATTTACTAAACAAAACCTCAAAATCACTAAACAAAAATGTGTTATCCTGTACATAATTCTATATAAGCTTTTGTCTACTTCACACTATTTTAAAGGTACTTACTGCTGGCAAAAGAGACTGCATATTTTGATTAGAATCTGCTATTGTAGCAAGGTAGACCAAATTTGTATGCAACATCTGCTGATACCTATTAAAACAAAACAAATACCAATATTAAAAATAATTTTCTTCCTTTCTGCTTCAATACAAATCACATTCTAATTATTTCTCGAGTTTAATAAAAGATTTATGTTACCTAAACATCAATAGCACTTCAATTTTTTCCTAGTTCCTCTGCAAAATAATTCCAAATAATAAATACATTCAAAGATAATAACACATACCATGTGCTAGATATTGCTATAGTTGTTTTATATACTCTATTTCAGTCAATCCTCAAACCCAAGCTATGAGGTAAAAGTACTTATTTTCTCCATTTTACAGATGAGGCAAATGAGATTTAGAAAGGACAGTAACATGTACAATATTTGCACAGCTCAGGAAACGGCATTACTGAGGTATGTACTGGCTCTATCCACAGCACATGAGTTTTCTAAAAAGAGATCTAGAAGGAGGGAATTCAACAAAACTGACATGCTTATTCCCTCCGCCTTGCCATTTTCATATTGCCAAAAACTTCAAACCCAAGTCAAAGCAACAGGCTCTGCTGAAAATGTCAGGAAGGAGGCAGGAATCACACAACTTTTCTTTCTCCAGCAGCAGTGAGCAACAATTGATGTCTGCTGCGCTTGTGCTGAACATCTGTTAGGGCTCAGCATGTAGAGAAGACAATGAATAGGTGTCTTCACTTACAAATATACATATATCTGTATATGTACATGTGTGTACATATACTTATGTGTATGCATGTACACACACACACATATATGAGACAGAAAATAATAGGGGACTAATACCATTAAGAATTAATTTTATAAAAGTAAATTCTCACTAGTGCAATGAAGTGGGTAAATATGTTCACTGTGATCTTATGAATTAGTTTTGCTAAGGCTCTGCAAACTAGTAGTGATCTAGTTAACCAGTGTTTGTAAACCCTCCAAATACAAACTTATAAATCCTACACCAAATTGTTAGGCTGTTTTAGAATTTTGTTTACCTAGAAACATTAAATACAAATTAAAATCATGAAAAGATAAAAGAACTTTATTCAGCTAAACAAAGTCCTCTAACACAGATCCCAGGTGAAGTTGTTCTCTACACACCATACAAGGAATCCTAGAAAATCTTTTGCTGTGTTATTTTTTTTCTATTAGAATTGGCTTTAATACTTTTTTCTTATTAGAGAAAAAAAGAAAAACTTCTCACTGACCTTCAATTTCTGTCACTAACAAGTTTATGCTCTTTTTTGTTCATTTTTACAGATTAGAGGTATAACCAATATAAAAAGACCCACATATATTTAACTTGTATAATTTGATAAGTTTGGACATATGCAAACACCTGTGACACCATCACCACAATCAAGGTAATAGACATAACCAACACTTCCCAAAGTTTCTTTGTTTCTTTTTGTTTTTTTTGTTGTTGTTTAAAAACAAGTTTAGGCTCTTAATGCTCCTCCTCACATATTACACTATGTGGTTCAATCAGACATGATATAATGTTTGTTACCGTGATCCTTAGACAAAAGAGGACCGGGAATTATTATATTGTACTGTATTTTTCATAATGTTTAATTAATTACGTTGTCAAAATTCTTAAAACAGCACTAAAGGAAACACTAGCTGGAACTATTTCATTATTCTGTAAAGATCCTGAATGGAACTTAAGATATAGGATTCTAAAATCTTGCCATTTTTTAAAAACAACCAGCCATTTTTAATTAGAACATATAACCCAGGGGATGCCTGGATGACTCAGTGGGATAAGCGGGTGCCTTTGGCTCAGGTCATGATCCCTGGGATCAAGGCCTCCCCCTACTCCCCATCACATTGGGCTCCCTGCTCAGTGGGATGCCTGCTTCTCCCTCATCTTGTCGCTCCCCCTGCTTGTGCTCTCTTTCTCTCCGACAAATAAATAAAGTCTTAAAAAAATATATCTATCTATCTATATATCTATATAACTTGTTTCAAAGTTTACTCCTTTAAGTTTTTCTTTGAGTATTAATATGGCTTTAATATATTCAAATATGAGGTTTGCTAATCACCCTGCAAAAATAAAATAACAAATCTTACGAAGAGACTATGGTTTCCTCATGACCCATCAGGAAAAAATTTTAGTCATGCTGATACCTACTTAACAAGCCCACATTAGAATACTGTTATATCTAATCTGCCATGCTCTTAAGGCCTCATTTGTAAAATAATGGGAGTTAAAGTAGATCTCCCAAGTCCCTTGTAGTTCTAAATATCTATAAATATAGCACTTTTTATGGAGTACTTTAATTTTAAGACATTTCCCCAACATAAATCTTTTTGACTTTTAATTTTTGAAATAATTTTAAATTTACAGTTTTAAGAATAGTATGAAGAATTCCCAAATATCTTTCTCCCACACTCCCCAATCATTGGCATTTCACATTTGTCTGTAAGACATTTGTCTTACTCCATCTCTAAACACACACACACACACACCAATATGTACACACATGCAGGTACACACTTTTTTCAAAATCTTTTGAGTCAGTTACAGACATAATATTCCACTACTCCTAACACTTCATTTCCTAAAAATAGGGAAATTCCCATATACAATCACAGTACAACAAATATTGATAGAGTAATACCATGTAATCCACAAACCCATTCAAATTACTCCAATTGTCCCAATAGCCCCAAATCTTTTACCTAATGTGAAGTCTCTTACCTAACTTTATTAGGGTTTCTTTTTTGTAAACTGCATTATTTTTACAGCATTCATCAAATAAGCTTCCCTAAGATCATTCCTTAGATCACTCACAAATGAACATTAATGAAAAGATAGTATATATTCATATTCTTTTACAAGTTTGTGTATACATCACCTAAAAAGCAATAAGCAAACATTCCAGAAGAATCTGGCTTCAGCTGACTCTACTGAAATGATAATAAAAAGTAGATTCTTCTACAAATATTAAAGAAATAATTTCCTGAGAAACTTTATTCTGTATATACTTTTACTTTTTTAATGTACATGTCTATTATTTCTAAATGGTCTATATTAACAAAAGAAAACTGAGTATACATGATAAGGACAGGTATAAACATACTCAACATTTTACGTTTGCTGATGGTAACTTCCCAATAAATACTGAGAGATATTCCAAAATACCCATAATTATTAACATATTAAATGAGAGGCAGTTCCACTTCCACTTTCCAAAGATACCACTAAGAACCACTACATCAATTATCTGGAGTAAGATCAAATAACCACTATTAAATTTATCAATATAATTAAAAAATGAACCAAAAAAATCCGATTTCATTTTAATAATAAACTTTTCACCAAGAAACTATGAAGATTATATGTGTAAGACAACAGAAATAAGGGCGCCTGGGTGGCTCAGTGGGTTAAAGCCTCTCCCTTCGGCTCAGGTCATGATCTCAGGGTCCTGGGATCGAGGCCCATACCAGGCTCTCTGCTCAGCAGGGAGTCTGCTTTCCCCTCTCTCTCTGCCTGCCTCTCTGTCTGCCTCTCTGCCTACTTGTGATCTCTCTCTCTCTCTGTCAAATAAATAAATAAAAAATCTTTAAAAAAAAAAAAGACAACAGGAATACAATTTACAGAATAAAATTTTTCTTCCTAACCAGAGATTTAAAACTACATTCTTTTATATAATGATTAATAGAAATTTTTTGCATGAAAACCACTTACAGGACCCTCTGAAGTAATTATATTCATGAAGAAATACAAAAAATAAGAGTTGATTTAAGTAAACATTTAAGTTGATTTAGAAAATACTCAAATCAAACAGTACAACAGAACAACAAAACATTCTCACACACGTTATCAGAATCTAAAGGGAAAAGGATCTGTGCATATGAGTTCCACAAGTGATTTACTAACTTTTATTGAGCATAACAGGAGTGTGTGTACAAGTATGTAGATAAAGATAGATACAGCAATATACACAGAGATGTTACCAGTGAAAAATGAGAATATAGGTGGTGAGAAAATAGTGTTTGTTATCTTATTTTTGTTATCTGTTTTTTAATTTTTTACAATTCATATACTACTTTCATAAAAAGTTATTTTATATTAAAAAAACCACTGTTTTAGGCAAAGTCATCACATCTTAAGGAATTGTTTAAATTGAACTATCAATTCCCAGATGGCTATCATTTATTGATGATGTTCGTCATTTTCCTGTTCCTCTCCTAATGCAAGAAACAAGAAATTTAAGGTTGAGAGGAGGAATTTTTTTCTCTTTACTCATAAACCAACACTAGCAACTTAAAAAAGAAAGAATATCTAAAGAACTCGAAAGGGGCGCCTGGGTGGCTCAGTAGGTTAAAGCCTCTGCCTTCGGCTCAGGTCATGATCTCAGCATCCTGGGATCGAGCCCCGCATCCGGCTCTCTGCTCAGCAGGGAGCCTGCTTCCCCCTCTCTCTCTGCCTACTTGTGACCTCTCTCTCTCTCTGTCAAATAAATAAATAAATAAACAAATAAATAAATAAACCTTAAAAAAAAATAAATAAAGAACTCGAAGAATGAAATTAAATCCATCAGGAGGAGCAAAATGTAAGACTACATCTAAATCAATTTAAACCCCATCTGCACCAAATACATGAGAAAATGAGGTCTATTCCAATTTGCAAAGAAGGGGGAAATGACTATATATACAGAAAAAAACTAAAAATATAAAGCATAAAATAGTATAAACTTTTGTTGACTCAAGTTGGAAAGGCTGATTCTGTATCTAAACATATCCTATCCATGCCGTGTACTGTTGGGTCCTTTAAGAAACTGAACCAGTCCTATGTCAAAATACCTTGGCTCCATCTGGCAATTTAAAAAGTCATAGGTGAAAATAAGTATTCTAATCAGAGCGTGTCAACTTTTATTATATCATGGCTGATCTGAGGCATGATCTCCTTACCACTGATGATCAACCATAGTTAAACAAGGAAATAAATCAGCTAATTAATTTTTTAAAGAATATTTTGAAATATAAACAGACATGATTCCTTGAAGAAACAATATACATAAAAGTAATGGAAGTGATCATATAAAATACAAAATGTACAAATGACTAGAAAATAAAATACCCTAGTACTCAGTCCTAAGTTTCTAAATACCATTCTTTAAAAAAAATAACCAGGGCTTGAAGAAATGGGTAATTCCAAACTGGGGCAGGAAAAAGAACAAAATGAGCCTTGAACATTTTGTGGTGCAAGAAAATAAGAAAATGCTCAAAAAATAATGGATACATATCAAAAGTCAGTTCGAGGGGCTCCAGTGGTCAACATCGGGGACAACTTAAGAAAGAAAACAGAGGGGTGCCTGGGTGGCTCAGTCATTAAGTGTCTGCCTTCGACTCAGGTGACCATCCCAGGGTCCTGGGATGGTTCCTTGGATAGAGCCCTGCAAGGGGCTTCCTGCTCAGTAGGAAGCCTGTTTCTCCCTCTCCCACTCCCCCTGCTTGCGTTCCCTCTCTCGCTGTGTGTCTCTGTCAAATAAATAAATAAAATCTGAAAGAAAGAAAGAAAGAAAGAAAGAAAGAAAAGGAAAAAGGAGAAAGAAAGAAAGAAAGAGGGAGGGAGGGAGGGAGGAAGGAAGGAAGGAAGGAGGAAAGAAAAAGAAAAGAAAAGAAAAGAAAAGAAAAGAAAAGAAAAAAGAAATAAAAGGGGGCGCCTGAGTGGCTCAGTGGGTTAAAGCCGCTGCCTTTGGCTCAGTGGGTTAAAGCCGCTGCCTTCCGCTCAGGTCATTGATCCCAGGGTCTTGGGATGGAGGCCCTCATCAGGCTCTCTGCTCAGCAGGGAGCCTGCTTCCTCCTGTCTGCCTGCCTCTATGCCTACTTGTGCTCTCTCTTTGTCAAATAAATAAATAAAATCTTAAAAAAAAATAAATAAAAGGAAGGAAGGAAAGAAATAAAATAGAGTAACATTATAACCTGAAGAATATAGTAAGAATCCATAAATACCTTCAGATATAAATAAATGAATGAGTGAATGGGGGCAGGGAATGAGAAATGGTTTCCTCAGAGTAGGATTGCAAATAAATGTAGAAGGAATGATTGATTTAGTCACCATTTGGCAACCACCACAGTAATAACTATTTCAATCAAGAAACACTGGATGATGGATGCTAAAATAAATGCTTAAAAAAAAAAAAGTACAAGAAGGAACAACATATGTGAGTCTCAAGGTATCTGCCCAGCAAGATACATATGAATTAAAAAAAGAAAAATAGTAACTTTACAGTGGAGAAACTGGCAGGCCTCACCTTAACTAAGTGATTAAGATTCTCACAAATACTGGGACAAATCACTATCAAACAGTTACTTGAGAATGCACTGAGAAGGACACACCACCGTATTTGTGATGCTCCTGCCAGAAGTTCATAACATGAATCTAATCAAGGGGAAACACGAGTCAAACCCAAAATGAGGGACAGTCCACAAAATAACTGCTATGTATTCTTCAACAACATCAATAACATGAAAGATAACAGACTGAAAAATTATTTCAAATCAAAGGTATACTCAAGGCATGTGACAATTAAATGCAACATCTGATCCTGCACCGAAAGGATCCTTAACCTGAAAAAATACGTTAATGGGACAATTGGCAAAATTTTAAACAGTTCTGAAGATTATAGTATTACATTCTTAATTTTATCAATTATACTCTGATAATTTAAGAATTTGTGCCTATTTTTATGAAATACACCCTGAGGTAATTAAAGGTAAGAGAGAATCATGTCTGCGACTTATTCTGAAATGCTTCAGAGAAACAATATGGAGAAGAAATGAATGATATGGAGAAAAATGAAATTGAAGGGCATACAGGAATTTCTTATACTATATAACTTTTTCTGTAAGAATGAAATTAGTTCAAAATAAAAAGTTTTTTAAAAAAGATATACTTTTCATCAACTAGATAATGCAAAAATTTTTGAAAAACAACTAATATTCAAAGCTGGCAGAGATTGTTGGAAACCAAGGCTCTGAAATCTGGCTAAGAGAAAACAAACCAATACAATCTTCTTGCAGGGTAATTTGGCAATTTAGCATGGTCTTTGACCCAGTCATTCCATTTATAAAAACAAAACATTTATCTAAATGTGTTTATGTAGATATGACTGCCATGTGTGTAAATGCACAAAGAAATGTTTAGAAGGATAGGTACTAAACTATTAAAAGTCATTACCCCTGAGGAGAGGAATAAGAGTGGAAAGTGAAATGTGACTTGCTTTTATCTCTACCAGATTGTGTACTTTGATTTTTTTTACAATGACCCTACATGACTTTTTCATTTCAAAAATGCTATTAAACAAAGAGGAAAAACACAAAGCAACCAAGAGAGACTCAAAATTAGATAAAGGGTGAATCAAGTGATAGCAAAAGTCCAGCACAGCAAGAAAAAGCAGCAGAAGCAAGACCCAGGGTTGTTGGAAAAATCTACTTGAGAACAGACTAGTGAGATCTCTAGAAGAAACAGATGTGTCTCAAAACAATGGTGAGAATGAAATATTTTAGAAGCCACTAATAAAATACCCACTAGGTCGAATGAAATGTGGCTAGTTCAAATGTGTTATTAGAGTAAGGTTCACAAGGGATTTCAAAGACTAAGTATGAAACAAAAGAATATAAACTATCTCAAAAAAAAAAAGAATATAAACTATCTCAATATATTCATACTGGTTATGTATTAAAGTGATATNTAAAGACTAAGTATGAAACAAAAGAATATAAACTATCTCAAAAAAAAAAAAGAATATAAACTATCTCAATATATTCATACTGGTTATGTATTAAAGTGATATTATTTTGGATATAATAGCTTAAGTAAAATATATTATTAATTTCTCCTGTTTCCTTTTACTTGTTTAATGTGTCTATTAACAAATGTAAAATTGGGCGCCTGGGTGGCTCAGTGGGTTAAAGCCTCTGCTTTTGGCTCAGGTCATGATCTCAGCGTCCTGGGATGGAAGCCTGCATCGGGCTCTCTGCTCAGCAGGGAGCCTGCTTCCTCCTCTCCCTGTCTCTCTGCCTGCCTCTCTGCCTACTTGTAATCTCTCTCTCTGTGGCAAATAAATAAATAAAATCTTTTTTAAAAAAAATGTAAAATTATGTATGTGGCTTGCAATATATTTCTACTGGACAGTGCTAGAGACTTTTTAAAATTTTATTTATTTGACACAGAGAGAGAGAGAGAGCACACAAGCAGGGGGAACAGGAGAGGGAGAAGCAGACTCCCCACTGAGCAGGATCCTGGGATCATGACCTGAGTCAAAGACCGTCACTTAACCAACTAAGCCACCTGGTACCCTATTCTGGAGACTTCTGATAAAATACTGAACTTGGGGCACCTGGGTGGCTCAGTGGGTTAAAGCCTCTGCTTTCGGCTCAGGTCATGATCTCAGCGTCCTGGGATCGAAGCCTGCATCAGGCTCTCTGCTCAGCAGGGAGCCTGCTTCCTCCTCTCCCTGTCTCTCTGCCTGCCTCTCTGTCTACTTGTAATCTCTCTCTCTGTGTCAAATAAATAAATAAAATCTTTAAAATAAATAAATAAATAAAATAAAATACTGAACTTGTTTCACTACATCGAATTCTATTCAAGATCGCATTTACTTCTGACATATCACTTCAAAATCACAAATTTGGTTCTTATGAATAATAACCAATTCTCTATTAGATATAAGCTTTGCTTTCTCAACCACATATATGGATGTAACTAAATATCCTATATATGTGATGATCTAACTTTCCCACAAATTAGACTACACAGAAATTTGAAGTCATTATTTTACAATGCAGGATAAGTATTAAAAAAAGAAAAAAAAGACACCCACCTCATCCCAAAGAACAAATTTTTCTTTATAAAAATCAGGAAAAGTCACACAAAAAATTGTACACTTATGTTCACAGAAGTATTCATAAAAGCCAAGAAATGAAAACCCAAACATCCATTACTGATGGATAAATAAAATATGGTATAACCATACAATGAAAAATTATTCAGTAATAGAGAGGAAGTACTGATATACGCTTCAGGATTGATGAACCTTGGAAAATATTATGCTAAGGAAAAGAACTCAGTCAAAAAAGACTATAGATTATATGAAGTCATTTACATGAAATGTCCACAATAGGCCAATCTACACAGACAGAAAGCAGATTAGTGGTTGTCAGGGGGTGAGGGATTAGGAGGTGGGAATGCAAAGCTATTGATAATGGGTATAGGATTCTTTCGGAGATAATGAAAATGTTCTAAAATAGACTGAACTAATGATAACACAACACTATGAATACACTAAAAGCTTTGAATTGCACACTTTAAAATGGGTGAATTGCATAGTATGTGAATCATATCTCAGTAAAGCTGTTATTAAAAAGATAAGTAAAAAAATTAACCAACACAGAGACATGAATATAAAAATTTTTTCATATCATTCTTACTGAGAACACTCTGAGGTCTTTCCTTTATTCTGATAGTCCATTATACACTGAATAAGATGGTTATTTTCATCCAACATCTGAAACAAAATTAGAAAAAGTTTATTATAAATCTAGTGCATCACATAAAATTTTTAAAAATCCTTCAGATTTCTAGAAATGTTTATTCATATAGAAAATGAATCTATTCCGGTCTTTTAAATCTTATTCTACATCTCTGGAATGGTATCAACAATTTTCAAATAACTCTACTTCAATTATTCTCCCTCTTAATTATTACCTGAAGCCCAGGAGGGGTTTCTTTTATATTCAAACATTTTATTACCTCTACTACCTGTAATAGAAGCTTTAGCCTGTTAAGACTAAGACGTAAGGGTCCAAGTTGACTTTGCAGCATTCTTATACTTTGCGGTACTAAAGAAAAATTTTGTCTTTACCCACAATGAACAGATGAAAATGTAAGCCCATGAAGCTTGAGGAGACAGATGGCTAGTTTCCAAGTGTTACACAGTATGGTTCTGTGATTCTTCAAATACGGAATAATCAAACACGATAATTTCTAAGCATGTATTATTTGTTGCAGACTTTATGAGCTTACCTTATAATTAAGTTGTCCCAAAAGTTTAAAAGCAAAAAGCTTATCAACTTATCATTCTATCATCTTACAGCAATTCAGAGCAATATTGGCTTTAAGGGTGAAATAACTCATCTAAGCAAGGTGGCATTGAGGAAAGAATACTGATATAGCAATGAAAAGGTCAGTTAGAGTGCCAGCTTCGCAATCCTGAGCAAATCACTTATGATTTCAGGGGCTCAGATTTATCTTAAGGTCAAAGGACAGAAGTATATGTTCCTCCAGAATGTGCCCCACCTTTCCAAGACTTAATAAAGTATAATACAATAATCAGTCTATCTCAGTAATTTAGTTAATATAGTTCTTTTAAAAACAAAAATCCATTTAACCTTAATTGTGACTTTCTTCCTACATATGAAACACAATCTTCACTTGCTAAGGAAAAATACATATATTGACATGCTCTTCCAAAAAGTGCAGTTATTTCCTGAATAGAATCATAGGATGCAAAAAAAAAAAGTGTCTTTAAAATCCATTAGTCCAATCTAATGATTTCACAACATATCTCCGCAGTCCTTACTCAACCTAACAAACTTTACTGTAGAATGTCTCATTTCTAACATCAGTCTCTCACACTGTAGATAAGGCACCTAATTTGGAATCTGTTTTCTCTTCTCATCTGAGAATGAAAACTAATTGATCTGCAACTGCTGAATTAATCACTCATAACAAATGTCTTAACATGTATGTAGGAAAAACCCTTCTTGGGAACCAACCAACCAACCTCGGGGCTCTTCTACAGTCCACAAATGAAAATAAAAAGTGAATCCCTCCAGAAATACGTCTTCCGTGTATGTATCTGGAGCTGTCTGCCAGGCTGCAGACTTAGCCCAACGCACGACATGAACACAGTGCATTTCCAGGCACTGACAAGCGGGTTTATTCATAAAATAAAGCAACAGTTGGGCAAATGTCAAATGCCACACTGGAAAGAACCTGACAGTAAACAGAAACCCATTAACATAATCTGCTGGACATACAATGGTGTCCTGAGTGGTACGAAAAGTTGACTTTTCTTCCATTTTCATCTACATCCCAGCGTATACAACAAGACCGAAATATTTAAGGAAAATTGCTCAATTCGGCAAGTAACTTTTCAAAGTCTGGCTGACTAAAATTCAGACTACTGCCCTGCTCACAGGCAACAAGGGGTAGCGGACAATAAAGCAGCTTTGTGTCCCTAACTGGCAGCACCACAGCAGCGGCAGAGGCAGCACTACCCTCTAAAAGGGACGCACCTCCCCGTGTATTTATCGCGACTTCTGTAATAGGTCACGATTATCAGACTGTCTCCACCACCAGACTCCAAGTTCCCTGAAGGCGGGGACCACGGCTCACCCCTGGAGCCTCGGCACCCAGAGCAGGCGCTCGAGGAGTATTTGCTGCACATGTACACGGAGAGGGGGTGAATCCGGAAGGGAGAAGGGAAGCCCCCCGCAGGGTAGCCCCGAAGTCCACCGGGTCCTCCTTGGCCCGCCCCTCAGGCTCATGCAGCGTCCCCCCAAGTTCTCCCGGGAGCTCCCCAAGTCGGCCCAAGGGCGCGGCGCGGCGGAGGGTGGCGACCCGCGCTCCGACTTCCCCTCGGCCTCCCGCGACCCGAGGTCGGGTGTGCACGAAGCAGCCGCGGCGCGCTGGGCGGGGCGACGCCAAAGTAACTCCGGAGCGACGCGCGGGGCCGCGGGGGGCGCCGGCTCCGACAAACAGCCCTTCCCCGCGCGGCCGCGGCCGGGCGCACGCGCCCCGCCGCCCGAACGCCGCCCCATCCCTGGAGAAATCCGGCGGCGGTTACTTGAGCTTTTGTGCCTGTAGGAAAGCGCCCAAACGCGCGCAGGACTCCGTGGGAGAACCGGTTCGCCGCCTTCCGCCGCCCACTCAGGCACAGCCCGCGGCTCGGGTTCCCACACCCGACCGCCTCCCAGCAGGCCCGCCTCCGCCCCCGGCCCGGCCGACTCCCGGGCTGGCCCCCAGGGGCGCTCCCCGGGGCAGGATGCGCCTGGCATCCCCGACCCCGCGACGCTTCACCTTCTGGATCGCAGCGGGAGTGATCTCCCCCTTGCCTCGCTGCCTCGGGGCTGCGAACGCCACAGACATGTTGCCGCCGTCACCACTACGGGCAAGTCCCGAGCGCTCCGGGTGAACGGCAAACTGGGGGAGAGACGCCGGCCTCTCGGGCCGAACCACCTCGGGAATGCGGGGAGGGGGGATGCTCCGGCGCCCCACGGAGAGCCGGCCGGCCGGGCCTACGGGAGTCACTCTGCCCCGCCGAAGTCCTCTTTCGCCGCGTCACCGGGAACCACAGCCCCGGCAGCATTGCCCCGTCCTTGGTGCACCTCTCGTCCTTCCTCCTCTGCTGGCCCGCCCCCCCTCCCGTTCGAGCGAGTGGTAGGGCCGCGCCCCAGTCCTCCCTCCGCTTCAGCGATTCAGGAAATGGTCCCGCCGCCGAGGGAGAAGGAGAGGCTGGGGCAGACCCTGTCACAGGAAATGCGAGCGGCCCGAGCCGGCCCGCCCCTTTCGCGCGGGTGCAACTTGCCTCCTTCTCCTGCGCGCTCAAGACTCCCTCCAAGTGCGGTTTGGCGCTCGGCCGTAGATCTGGTTCAGTTTTTCCAACTTCATCGTCACCCCCCCGCCCCCGAGAAGAAGTGGCCGCCCCGGGTTGTCCGGGCGCCGCGGAGAGGGAAGGAGGGTCAGGACCCGCGAGTTCGTGCAAACCCGTGGAGCATCTGCCGAGACGAGCGGAGGTGGAAGGTGTAGGTGAACGCGGATTCGCTGGTTTAAACCGTTCGGCTACGCCCCAAAGGCGCACCTCACAGTCCACAAGTCTCGCACGCACACACAGGCGTGCTTTAACAATTGGAAAGTAAGCCTGACCCCAAATCGAGAAACGCAGGCTGTGGCCAGTACTCGGGGCAGTCCGCCAGCTTGGCCAGAGAGACACTGGAGAGCAGTTCGCCTCTTGGGACAAGCCCTTGGCTGAAATGTGCGTCGATTTCGTCTGACGTGGGTCTTCGGGATTAAGTTTTGAGATTGAGCACACGCGCACTTTGACAATTATATACTTAATGCCTTGTAAATTAGGCCAGAGCTGCCAGGCTTCAAATCAGTGTGAGGAGAAAAAAAACAAAAACCCAAAGCTCTCGAATTATGCCAGGAACGAGAGCAAATGTGGGTAATGTGCTGGCCCGAGCGGGGGGGGGGGGGGGGGGG
>LNAC01000211.1:1248500-1273173 GCA_002007465.1 Ailurus styani
GGGGTTGTAATAATTATTATTCTGTAAATTTGGACATCCATCTGACACAAAGGAAACGTTTATGTAAAATTTCACCCAACAGTAATGAGACTCAAAAATCAATCACTTCGCTTTTATATAAAATAAACTGGAAAAATTAAGATAAAAATGCTTATTTTTAAAAATTTTTGTTTCGGATATATGCTCTTCGCAAGGGCTCTTAAATTTCATTTATTAAGCAAATGTGGGTGCATTTTGTGTTCTAGGCTATATGCAAGACACCTAGGATACAACTGTGAATAAGGTGACATGAAACCTACTCATGGAATTTATATTCTGATAGGACTGACACATGAGAAACAAACAAATATGTAAATATGTAAACTTCTAAGAAAGACTAGATGCCAATGAGGAACTGAGAGAATGATGGGCACTGACATGAGTAAGGGTGGGAAGCCTTCTCTGTGAAACTAACATTTAAAGGATGGAAAGACTTAAGCCATCCTAAGGATAAAAGAAGAGAATTTATACTCCTACTTATAATAGTTGTTCTTAGAATTCTTGTGGTTCACTACCCTAAGCCTTGGGAGGGGGAAATAAAAAGTCTTGTCCACCATTTACACACTATGTCCAACACCTGGCTTTCATCATCATGTCTTGATGTTTACACAAAAGCACCTTGGTTGGGCACCTCGCTGGCTCCGTGGGTGGAGCATGTGACTCAATCTCAGGGTTGTGAGTTCCAGCTCTACACTGGGAGTAGAGATTACTTAAAAATAAAATCTTTAAAAAAAAACAAGGAGGGACGCCTGGGTAGCTCAGTCTGTTGTTAAGCCGCTGCCTTTGGCTCAGGTCATGATCCCAGGTTCCTGGGATCTAGCCCCACATCAGGTTCCTTGCTCAACGGAGAGCCTGCTTCTCCCTCTCCCTCTGTTTGCCACTCTGCCTACTTGTGCTCTCTCTCTGTCAAATAAATAAATCTTTAAGAAAAAAATGGTACCTTAATTGTTAAGAGCAATGTTTCAGTAGGAAAAATGAAACATGATCCTACTGCACCAATTGTGTCTGCTTGGAAGATAGCACTGAAATCTTAACAACATGAACCATTGGGAATAGTTGTCTGAATTTCTATATTCCAGTTTAAAAAAAAAAAAAGTGCAAAGCAGACTTAGATTCCAAGGAGGTACCCAAAGATGAGTACCTTCTTTGTTTAAATTATAGCTCCCCAACAATAGGAAAAGAAATTAACTGAAAATAAATACCAGGTCAGCCCAAGGTGTTTATTCCTTCTGAGTGGCACACTGGGGCCTAGGGTACTAGGCATGAATAACCCACAGCCTTTTCTCTGATGGCATGTGTTGGCATACCATTATTTTCTGTGTCCATCACATGACATCGATAGGAGGGCATTGGAGTAAAGATCCAGCCAGAAATCAAATGATCTCCATTAAGAAAAGAAACTTTAATGGAACCCTATGTTACTCTCAAGCTTCCTTCCTGTCTCATTCGACCATTAGTTTTGGGGAGAGAGGAATCCCAAAGTAAACATTGAGTGGTAGCATATTTGTGAGAAAAAGAATAAAAAGTACCCAGCATTTAGTTAAGGAGAAAACAGGGAATGAAGATGGGAAATTGACCCAAATCTCAGATATGACTCTAGGAACTTAAAAATGAGCTACCCCAGGCAACCATTTCCCCAACAGAAAATCAGTCCCATTATTTAGATTGGACTTGGACTGAGACATCTGAAGAAGGAATTGAGGTCATATAACAACGAGGTGAAAGATTTTTTAGGATAATCCTAATAGAACGTATATAGTGGTTTAGAATAAGTAAAATAATCTGCATGAACAATTTATTCTTGATTATTCACACTAATGAATGAATGCAGACACATTTAACAAAAGTAAGAAAATTGTCCATGTTTGATTTTTCAAATGTTTTAGTTTATTTGTATTACATGAATTTGTTTGTATTCCTTAAATGTATTTCACCAAACTAAGAAAGTGAAGTGCCCTAGGAATATGCTCAATATTTAGTAAAACTATAATCATGGCATTAAAAATTATCTTAATCCACACAATTATATCATACATGTATAGATAATCGAGATTACTTTCATATAAGCATTTCTCTAATATGCATTATTTAATAATTAATTGAATATCCATCCTATCAAATTTGCTGATATTTGAAGCCTCTATGCTACCATCAATTCCTTGAATACATGGGGAGGCAGAGACCAAGGCTGTGTGCTCATAATTGGGCTCAGAGCAAAACCTCTCAGGTAGTATCTTTCAAAATGTTTCTGCTCACTGCCTCCATGGCATTTGATGAGTCATTTTGAATTGTGGCTTCCACAGATTTCAAGACTATAAGGAGAACAGCATTATTCTAGGCAAAAACAAATCACCTTTCACAATTCTCCCCAAAAGACTTTATTTTCAATACTCCAGAAGATTTCATTCAAACTAGACTATAACAAAGTCTATCTAGGGCATTTCCATCTCTTCTTACAGTATCAAACATTGAATGAATGGAGGAGCTGAATCAAATATATTTGGGGGTGTAATGTTATAAGAAAGTATTGCTTTTTTAAAAAAAAAGTTTCTGTGTGAAGCTATATTCAATCTTAACTTGCTGTGACAAATGCACAAGTTTGGAGTTCCCAGTTCTTCCACCCTATGGCATGATACTGGACAGGTCATTTCTGTATTTCCTTCACTTTCCTAAAAAATAGCCACCCTATCTAAAAGGCTACGAGAAATAATAGTGTTTATTTATTTAGCATGTATTGTGTACAACCACCATCTAAATGATTATATTACATTAGACTCTTTAAAAAGTTTGTCCCAATTTTAATGAGTAAAATATGTAAAAATATATGGCATATTATAAACTACTGAAGAAGGATAAGATTTGAACTTAATAATCTAATAAAGAGAAAAATATATACCTCAAGACAAGAAATGGTCTAAAGTAAGTGATATGCAGTCTACCCCTAAGGAATTTTGAAACTAGGGGCTCCAGGGTGGCTCAGTCGTTTAAGCATCCACCTTGGGCTCAGGTTATGATCCCAGGGTCTTGGGATCAAGCCCCACATCAGGACTGAGCAGCGAGCCTGTTTTCCCTCTCCCTCTGCTGCTCCCCCTGCTTGTACTCTCTTTTTCAACTAACTAAATAAAATCTTTAAAAAAAAAAGTTGTTTCAGGCTAAAACAGAGATCAAATGGGATTTTTGCCTATTTAGCATGTTCTCTGACATTCTATATGATGTGTGGTTACTGTGCTTATAGTAAAAGAGTAACTGCTCTTGAAGAACATCATAATTATAGAGAGGGATTATAATAACCCTTGAACAATATGACTTTGAACTGCATAACTCCACATATATGCAGACTTTTTTGACACAATATGGTACTCTAAATGTATTTTCTCTTATGATTTTCTTAACATTTTCTTCTCTAGCCTACAGAATACACTATATAGTAGATGTGAGGTAAAATATGTGTTAATTGACTGTTTATGCTATTAGTAAGACACTTATGGTCAAAAGTAGGCTATTAGTTAAACTTTTGGGAAGTTAAAAATTAAACATGGATTTTCAACTGCATGTGGGGTCAGCATTCCTAACCCCTGCATTGTTCAAGGATCAACTATACTACTTGCCCTCTGAATTGCTAACTTATGAATGGGTGTGATAGAATAATTTCATCCTCACAGAGATGATCGTCTCCCAATCCTCAGAACCTGTAAATATGATTGGTTACATAACAAAATGGAATTAAGGTGTCAGACAGAATTAAGGTGGTTAACTAGCTGAGCTTAAAATATAAAAATTATCCTGGCTTATCTGAGTGAGCCCAGTGTAATTTACAAATATCCTTACATAGGCAACAGTGAAATTACAGAGTTAAAAAATCAGTAAGATGGCATCTTGAGAAAGACTTGACTGGTCACAGCTGGCTTTGAAGATGGAAGGGGGTCATGAGCCAAGGAATGTGGGCAGCCTGTGGAAGCTGGAAAAAGCAAGCAGATTCTCCCCTAGAGCCTCCAGAAGGAAGACAGCAGGCTAACACTTTAATTATACCTCAGAAGGGGTTCATTTTAGACATCTGACCTCTAAAACTTGAAGATACTAAATTTGTTGTTTTAAGTCACTAAATTGGTCACAATTTATTAGAACACAATAGGAAACTAATCCAGTGGTTTTTTCCCATCTAACATTTATGGTTGAATCTTGAACCATGTGCACTGAAATACTGGTAAGGTCTTTAGTGCCTTATAAACTATTGTTCTTATATTAAAGTAACCTAGCAATCATATTTATTATATATTTTCTTTAAAAGAAAAATAACAGCATAATATTACAGTACAATCCTGCAGACATCATGATTTTAGCCTTCTGGCCTCCAGAATTGTGAGAGAATAAATTTCTGTTATTTTAAGCCATCATATTTGTGGTAATTATGGCAGCCCTAGGAAACTAATACAGATGCCAAGATACTTCAGTGGAGAATGAATTCTTTTGGAACAGCTAGATATCCCTGTTTTTAAAAGTTATCTTTGGCCTTTTCCTCATGTATACACAATAGTTAACTTGAAATACATTATAGACCTAAATTTTAAAGGCAAAACTATAAAACTTCCTCAAAAACAAAAACAAATAGTAGAGAATCTTCATGACCCGAGTGAAGCATATATTTCTTAGATATGACACAAAAGACAAGAAGCATAAAAGAAAAATTTGATAAATTTTCATTAAAATTAAAAACTCTGCTCTTCAAAGATATCATTAGAAAACAAAAAGAGGGGGCGCCTGGGTGGCTCAGTTGTTAAGCATCTGCCTTCGGCACAGGTCATGATCCCAGGGTCCTGGGATTGAGCCCCACATTGGATACTGCTTGGCGGGAAGCCTGCTTCTCCCTCTCCCACTCCCACTCCCCCTGCTTGTGTTCCCTCTCTCGCTGTGTCTCTCTCTGTCAAATAAATAAATAAAATCTTTTTAAAAAAAAATAAAGAAAATGAAAAGAGAATCCATAATCTGGGAGAAAAGACATGAATTTATGAAACATTAAAACAGAGAATTTGTCTCTAGAATATATAAAGAACCCTTACAACTCAATAAGACAAACAACCCTACTAACAAAATGGACATTTTAGAGTGATGATATACAAGCGGTCAATAAACACATGAAAAGTTGCTCTCCATCATTAATCATCATGGAAATGAAAATTTTTTTTTAAGATTTTATTTATTTATTTATTTCTCAGAGAGAGAGAGAGAGCATAAGCAGGCAGAGTGGCAGGCAGAGTCAGGAGAGAAGCAGGCTCCCTGCCAAGCAACAAGCCCGATGCGGCACTGGATCCCAGGATGCTGGGATCATGACCTGAGCCGAAGGCAGCTGCTTAACCAACTGAGCCACCCAGGCATCCCCAGAAATGCAAATTAAAGCCACATTGAGAAACCATCACATACCCACTAAAGCGGCCAGAATTAAAAAGAATGACATCATCACATTTTGGAAAGTATGTGGAACAACTAGGAACATTCATATATTGCTAGTAGGAGTACAAATGATACAACCACTCTGAAAAACAACTAGTGATTATTATAAAGTTAAACATGCACTTATCATATGATCCAGCAATTGCACCCTTGGGTATTTATTATTTATCTAAAAGAAATGAAATGTATTGCCCATACAAAGACTCGTACACTAGTATTCATAGCACCTCTGATAAAAATAGTGTTAAGTTAGGGATGCCTGGGTAGCTCAGTCTGTTGAGCATCCAACTCTTGATTTTGGCTCAGGTCATGATTTCAGGGTCTTGAGATCCAGCTCTGAGTCAGGACCTGTACTCAGCACAGAGTCTGCTTGAGATTCTCTCTCTCTCTTCCCTCTGCCCACCCCCACTTGCCCATGCTCCCTCTCTCTCACTCTAAATAAATAAATAAAAATCTTTAAAAAATAGTGTTAAGTTAGAAACAACCCAAATATTCCATACAGGTGAATGGATAAATTATGATACATTTATATAATAGAATACTACTCAAGAATAAAAAGGACTGAACTATTACTATATGAAACAAAATGGACGAATCTCAAAAACATTAAGTTGCATAGAAAAAGTCGCACAAAAAAGTTCTGTTGGTTCCATCTATTTAAAAATCTAAACGAGGCAAAATCAATGTATAGTGACTAGGAATGAGGGTAGGGGATAGGATGACTACAAAGAAGCACAAAGGAATGTTTTGTAATGATGAAAATATTCTATATTTTTATTGTGGCCATAATTACATAGGTGTATATATTTGTAAAAAATTCATCCTACCATACAAAACTTAAATATTAATTAAAGTACTTCCTAAGGAAAAAAGTGTTGGCATTCTTACTGATATTGCAGTGAATATCTAGATCAACTTGAGTTTGCCAACTTATGAATATATTACCTCCCCTTACTTAGATCTTCTTTTGGTTCTTCCAATAATATTTTAGGTTCTTCTGTGTAGAAGTCTATATGTATTTCCTAAACTACATATATGGTATCTTTTTTATTTCATTTCCCAATTATCTGTTTTGGGTTTATGGAAGTACAGTTGATTTTATATCAATCATGTGTCTGTCGACCTCCCTAAATTCACTTACTAATTTATAATTTATTTTGGACTTATTATATACATAATTAGGTCATCTAAAAATAATATGATCTTCATTTCTTCCATTCCAGTAAAGTTTTTTTTTCTTGCCATATACTACTTAAAAAGAACTCCAGCTGAAAGTTAAATAGAAATGAAGAAAGCGGATACTCTCAGGTATGTCGCTAATGTCAAATGAAAAAAAGTTCCAATATTTAACCATCAAGTATGATGTTTTCTGGAGGTTTCTTGTAGAGCCCCTTAGCAGATTAAGGAAATTCCTTTCAACCCCTAGAATATGAGCCAATAAGATTGCATGAGACAGTGGATTTTATTAAATGCTTTTCTGCATTTATTGAGATAGGGGTTTTTCCCCCTCTACTTCATGAGTCAACAAACTTTTTCTATAAAGGACCAGACAGTATTTCAGGTTTTGCTAGCCATCTGGGCTCCCCTGCAATTATACAACTCTGTCATTTTAATGAGAAAGCAATAATATAAAAGGATGGGCATAGCTGTTTTCTAGTATAACTTGACTTACAAAAATAGGCACGGGGCATCTGGGTGGCCCAGTTGTTAAGTGTCTGCCTTTGGCTCAGGTCATGATCCCAGGGTCCTGAAATAAAGCCCCGCATTGGGCTCCCTGCTCAGCGGAAAGCCTGCTTCTCCCTCTCCCACTCCCACTCCCCCTGCTTGTGTTCCCTCTCTTGCTAGCTCTCTCTGTTGAATAAATAAATAAAATCTTTAAAAACAAAACAAAACAAAAAAATAGCCACAGCAGCAGGCCATATTTGGTTCCTGGGTAATAGTTTGATAACTCCTGCTTTACTCTGTTAATGTGATAAATTACATTGATTGCTTCCTAGAATAACTCAACTCTGTTGTGATATATGTGTAATGTACATTTTTTTGTATATTGCTAGTTTCTCTTTATTAATATTTTACTTTGCATTTTTATATACATGTTCATGAGTGAAAATGGCCTGTAATTTTACTTTCTTATAGTATCCTCAGGTTTTGCTTTTAAGATTATGCTGCGTCATGGGGTGTCTGGCTCACTGTCAGTGGAACATGAGACACTCTTAATCTCCAGGTCATGAGTTGGAGCCCCATGTTGGACACTCAGATTAAAAAAAAGAAAAAGTGGGTGCCTGGGTGGCTCAGTGGGTTAAAGCCTCTGCTTTCGGCTCAGGTCATGATCTCAGGGTCCTGGGATCGAGGCCCGTATCGGGCTCTCTGCTCGGCAGGGAGCCTGCTTCCCCTCTCTCTCTCTCTTCCTGCCTCTCTGCCTCCTTGTGGTCTCTCTCCCTCTGTGAAATAAATAATAAAATCTTTAAAAAAAAAAAAAAATTTTGCTCTTTCATAATACAAGTATGGAAGCAGTTTCTCTTCTATTTCTGTGATGACTTTATGTAAGATTGGTGCTTTTTCCTTCTTTTTTTTTTTTAAGATTTTTTTTATTTATTTAACACAGAGATTACAAGTAGGCAGAGAGACAGGGAGAGGAGGAAGCAGGCTCTCCGCTGAGCAGAGATCCCGACGCAGGCCTCGATCCCAGGACCCTGAGATCATGACCTGAGCTGAAAGCAGAGGCTTTAACCCACTGAGCCACCCAGGCGCCCTGCTTTTTCCTTCTTAAATGTTCCATAGGATTCACCATTGATACCTCGGGCCAAGGGTTTTTCTTGTGACAATGTTTCGTTTATGGATTTAATTTCTTAATAGATTTGGAACCATCAAGACATTTCTTTCTTCTTGCATTAGTTCTATTATGTTTTCTAAGAATTTGCCCTTTCATTCTAAATTTTCTAATTTACTGGCATGAAGTTACTCATAACTTTTTAATGTCATTACAATCTTTAATAAGGTCTTCTTTTCATTCCTCATATTGTGACTTCTTTTTCTTGATGACTTCTGCCAACCATTTATCAATTTTTAGCCTTTTCAATGGTCTTTCAGCTTTCTTTACATTCCCTATTATATATTTTGTATTTCATTGATTTCTATTCTTATCTTTATATTTATTTCCTTCTACTATCCTTCGGTTTAATAAGCTGTTTTTTAATGTAACATCTTAACTTTGATGCTTAGGTAATGATTCTTAGTATTTCTCCTTTTATAATGTGTACATTAATGCTATAATTTCCCCCTTAGGCACTGCTTTTGCTGCATCGTTATATTTATTATATTTACATTTCAGTATATTTAAATTTATGTTTTTATATTTTATATACTTTATGTATAATTTATTTATAACATTTATTAAAAAGTGCATCACATGTTTTAATATTTTATATTTCATATTAATCATATTAATATTCCACTGAAAATATTTTTTTAAATTTTTATTATTTTTTAAAGATTTTATTTATTTATTTGACAGAGAGAGATCAGATCACAAGTAGGCAGAGAGGCAGACAGAGAGAGAGGAGGAAGCAGGCTCCCTGCTGAGCAGAGAGCCTGCTGTGGGCCTCGATCCCAGGACCCTGAGATCATGACCTGAGCCGAAGGCAGAGGCTTTAACCCACTGAGCCACCCAGGCACCCCCACTGAAAACATTTTTTTTTTTAAGATTTTATTTATCCATTTGACACACAGAGAGAGATCAGATCACAAGTAGGCAGAGAGGCAGGCAGAGAGAGAGAAGGAAGCAGGTTCCCCACCAAGCAGGGAGCCGGATGCGGGCCTTGATCCCAGGACCCTGAGATCATGACCTGAGCTACCCAGGCACCCTGAAACATTTTATAATTTCCATTATATTGATTCTTTGACCCATGTTATTTAGAAATACATTTCTTAATTTTCAAATACATGGGTGTTTTCTAATTATGTTGTTGTTATTGATTTCCTGGCTTAATTCTCTAGGGCCTTTGAAATTTGTAAAACTGGCTTGACAGCCTACCATACAGTCAAATTTTAGAAGTTTTCAGTGTTTGTTCAAAATGTATGTGTAATCTACAGTTGCTAGGCATAGTGTTTATATGTGTGTGTATATATCTATTAGACAAAGATTGTGTTCCTTGAATATTTTATATTGTTTTCAATTTTTTATCAGCTTTATTTTATCAATTACCGAGAAAATTGTGTTAAAATCTTTAACTACAATTGTGGGTTTCTATATTTCTTCTTCTTTCTACTATCAATTTTTACTTTATCTTGAATATATGGTTGGCATTAGGTACAAATTTAGATTTAAGTATTCCTAGTAAATTATATCTTTTATCGTTACAAAATATCCCTCAATATCTCTTGCTATGTATCTTTTTTTTTTAAGATTTTATTTATTTATTTGACAGAGAGAGGGAACACAGGCAGGGCAAGTGGGAGAGAAAGAAGCTGTCTTCCCGCCAAGCAGGGAGCTGATGTGGGGCTCGATCCCAGGACCCTGGGATCATGACCTGAGCCGAAGGCAGATGCTTAACAACTGAGCCACCCAGATGCCCCTCTTGCTATGTATCTTGACTTGAATTATACTTTGTTATACTATATACTAGCTCTTTTTGTTTAGTGTTTGCATAATATCTTTTACTTTCAAACTTTCTTTACCCATTAGTTTAATGTTTATCTCATGTAAGCAGCATATAGGTCCGTTTCTTTTTATCTAACCAGATTTGTCTTATAACTGAAATATTTATTCCATTATAGAGAACATTAAGTACTAATGTAGTTACTTTTTTTTTTTTTTGACAGAGAGAGATCAGAAGTAGGCAGAGAGGCAGGCAGAGAGAGAGGAGGAAGCAAGCTCCCTGCTGAGCAAGGAGCTTGAAGCAGGGCTCGATCCCAGGACCCTGAGATCATGACCTGAGCTGAAGGCAGAGGCTTTAACCCACTGAGCCACCCAGGCGACCCTAATGTAGTTATCTTGAAACCTGCTAAAATACTATTCGATTTGCTTTCATTTTCCATCCTGTTATATGTTCCTTTTTCTTTCTTTTTAGTGTTCTTTTTGTTATTTATTATTATTTCATTATAATAAAGTATTATAAAACATGTGGTTACATAATTTTATACGGTTCTCTTAGTGCTTTCCTCAGAGATTATAATATGCATTTGGATCAATTAGTCTAATATAAATTAGAAATTTTTTTGAAATTTTATTACTTTCTGAAACAATAAAGGGAAGTTCGGACACTTTAACTTCATTTGTCTTCCTACCTAAATTATATGTTATTTTCTCAATATTTTAATATTACATATATTTATAAGCCCATAGGGAATACTTGTTCATTTAATATTTGAGCTTATGCATATGTTTACCCTTGATGTTCTTTATTTTTTTCCTCCATCTCCAAATTTCCACCTGTGATAATTTGCTTCTGTCTGAAGAACAATCTTTAATATTTCCTTCAGTGAGTGTTTGTTGGTGACCAATCCTTCGTGGTTCTGTATGAAAAATACCTTAATTTTGCCTTCAATTTTAAAGGCTATTTTCACTAGAAAAAGATTATCATACCAGATTTGCATTTATTTTAGCATGTTGAAGGTAGAATTTCTATTACTACAGAAGTCAGATGACAGCCTTATTATCTATTTTTTGGTAATATACTATCTTTTCTCTTTAGATATCTTTAAGATTTTTCTCAAAGTCTTTGGTTTGCATTGGATTTATTGTGATTTTTGTAAGTGTGAATTTCTTTTATTTATCCTTCTTGCTGTTAATAGTTTCTTAAATCTGTTGTTTGATTCTTTTGCCAGTTTGAAAATTTCTAAACACAGTATCTTTATATGTTGTTTCTGCCCTATTTTTTTTTTACCTCCTATTGTCTGGTACTCTAACTATACCTACATTTGGTTTTTCAACACACCCACTATGTTTTAGATTCTTTTTCAGTATTCTCTATCCTCTTACCTCTCTCTGCTTTGAAGTGGAAATTTTATGTATTCATTTTTAATTATCTTCTAATCCCCCACTTTTCTCTTTAACTATATCTGATTTTAAGTCCAATTATTGATTTAAGTCCAATTTTAAGTCAACTGAGTCTGATTTTAAGTCTAATTACTGATATTAAGTCCAATTTTAAGTCCTCAATCTCAGTTAATGTAGTATTCATTTTTATAGTTTCCAACACATGCTTCATTAATAGCTCCAATCTCTGCTAAAAATCTTGATTTTGTTTTTAATCCCCTGCATATAAGCATATTTGTTTTATTTTATTTTTTTTCATATTTTGTTTAAAAATCTATATTTGATAACTTCATTATCTGGATCTTATATGTCTGTTTCTATTGCCCATTGTTTCTCTTGTTCTTTGGTCACACCATTTTTTTGTGTGTGCAGGTTTACTTTTAATAGAGCACAGGATACTGCATATGAGAAACTGCAACAATTTGAGGTTCTGCATGATGTTATCTTCTTCCACAGAGAATTTATTTTTGCTTCTGGTAGGCAACTAATCCTCTAGGGGTACTAGCAATGCTTTATTCTAGTGCTTCCCAACTTTTTAGCCTTAAGAATACCCTCTTAAAATTTATTGAGGACTCTGAAGAGTTTTTGTTTATGTGGGTTATATCTATCAATATTTACCATATTAGAAATTAAAACACTTTACTTATTAATTCATTAAAAAGTTAAACCCATTACATATTTACACACTTCATATATTTCTATTAAAACACCTGTATTTTCTAGGGTGCCTGGGTGGCTTAGTCAGTTAAGCATTGGCCTCTTGGTTTAGGCTTGGGTCATGATCTCAGGGTTGTGGCATCAAGCCCTGCATCAGGCTCTGTGCTCAGTGGAGAGTTTGCTTGAGATTCTTTCTCCCTTTCCCTATGTCCCTCACCTAGCCCTCACATGCGTGAGCGTTCTCTCTCACTCGCTATCTCTCTAAAATAAATCTCTTCAATAAATAAATAAATAAATAAATAAATAAATAAATAAATAAAACCCCTATATTTTCCAAAATGTAAAAACATTAGTGAGAAGAATGAAATTATAAATCTTTTTTTTTTTAAGATTTTATTTATTTATTTGACAGAGAGAGAGAGAGACAGCAAGAAGGAACACAAGCAGGGGGAGTGCGTGAGGGAGAAGCAGGCTTCCCACTAAGCAGGGAGCCCAATGTGGGCTCAATCCCCGGACCCTGAGATTATGACCTGAGCTGAAGGCAAACCTTAATGACTGAGCCACCCAGGCACCACTATAAATCTCTTTTTTAATATCCAGATTAATAGAATACAGCTGGATTCTTAGATCTGCTTCTATATTCAAACAGTTGCAATGTTATTTAGGTTGAAATATAGGAGGAAAACAACCTCACAAAGGTATATATTGGAAAATAAAGTATTTTTTATAGACTTTTTAGATCACTTCAGGTAAATTACAGTGATTTCAATCATTGGATCTTTATTGCTAGACCCACATTCAAAAGGTGGTGGTTTCTTAGTTGAAATTTGCCATCTAAAATCACATCAATGAACTTTTAGTACTCTTTTACATTAAAATCTGCTAGTCTGTGTAGGAATTTAAGCGTGTTTTTTATTTATGCATGATTGTGCATGATTTATGCTTTGGTCACTAGAAAATCCTGGCTCACTGACTTATGCATATTTTCCAAATGTGGTACTGTATAAAAAAATCACATTTTAATATGACCACCAATCTCATCAGTAAAGTCAATTATTACGGAGAAATTGTCAAGTTCATGGTGATGGATACAAGTTTTTCAAAATTCTAATTTTTGCTTTAAAAGCTTGAATTTTATTTAAAGATTATTTATTTACTTATTCATTTATTTGAAAGAGGGAGAGAGAGAACACAAGTGGGAGGGAGAGGCAGAGAGAGAGGGAGAAACAGAAGCCCAACTCAGGGCCCGATCCTAGGATTCCATGACCTGAGGCGAGCACTTAACTGACTGAGCCACCCGAGGACCCCAAAAGCTTGAATTTTATCTTTGGAAACACATACTGTCTGTTGTTTTTCTTGAAGTGACAAGCTAATTTTGTTCATTTTCAGAAATGTCTGCCCAAATATCTAACTCTAAATAACCACAATATGCCAGTCACTCTTTCAGATATAAATGACATTCCATGAGAATGGGGGCTGGTTCAGCTAGGTTCAACTCACAGATTTACAAAAGTGCTTTTTCTCACGCTAACCACCTTACTTTGAAGGCAGCAGAAGTACCTTATTTGTACTTTCCATTCTGGGTATTAAAAATATAAGTATTCATGAATCAAGATTTGATAAAATTAATAATTTACTGCTTACTCAATGACAATCTTAAATGAAATTGGCATTTTTTATTTTTTATTTTTTATTTTTTTTTATTTATTTTTATTTTTTTAAAGATTTTATTTATTTATTTGACACAGAGAGAGAGATTACAAGTAGGCAGAGAGGCAGGCAGAGGAGGAAGCAGGTTCCCTGCTGAGCAGAGAGCCCGATGCAGGCCTGGATCCCAGGACGCTGAGATCATGACCTGAGCCGAAAGCAGAGGATTTAACCCACTGAGCCACCCAGGTGCCCGAAATTGGCATTTTTTAAATGAGCGTTTAGTGGTAAAGAATACAGTGTATACTAGTACAGATTGGTGCTACTGTCTTGATTCATAAGGCTGCAGCAATTTTAGCCATTTCTTTTGCACTGCAAATGTAAATATTCATACAATGAAAGGACAAATACGATTTTAATATTATCAGTATAGTTTTGACATTGTGACTCCCTTGAAAGGTTTATGGAAAATTCCAAAGATCCGTGGACCACAGTTTGAGAAACACTATTGATGAGGAGCTGCCAATGGTCAAGAAAGAATTCTTAAGGCATTTTTGGTGCAAAAGGGTGCTTTTACTATAGCATGGGGACCGGACCCATAGGCAGATAGAGCTGCACTGGGATTGTGAGGAGTGACTGATTATATACTTTTTAGTTAGTGGGGGTTATGGGTAACATAAGTCTCTAAGGAATTTGTGCATGTTGAAAGCAAGGTCTTCAGGACCTGGGAGGGCTGGCTATTATTAAGATAAAGTCGCTTTTAGTCTCCAATAAAACAACATTAAGGAAGCCCTGAGTTCCTTAAGGAACGTCACACTCTGCTTGTCTCAGGTATTCCAGTGGACTGTGAGTTAAGGAGATTTAATTTTAGCTACATTTCTCTTTCCTTTGTTCTCTTCATCAACTGCTTTATTCCAATCTTTAACAGAGAGTTGCAAAACTTGGTGTTAGTCCTTGTAAGAAGAGGTCTGCTTTTGGTTTACTCTTACTTCTGGGTTGTGGTCCTTTGGGTCCCAAACCAAAGCCCAGGTCATCTTTACCGTGACCCTTATATCGTGACAGGCTTTGAAATCCAATTTTTGTCTATCAAAAGTCTGCTTCACTACTCACCTAGGCATTACAAATAGGCAAACATCTCCAGGGTAAAATACTTGGCTTACCCCTGAGAGAGTGCTTTCTCTTCTGAGTCTTGGCACCACAACTCCTCATTCCTTGTTCGCTATTTGGAGTCAGAATATGTATTTAAAAAAAATTTTTTTTGTCCAGTATTCCTAGCTGTTCTCAATAGGAGATCTGGATCAACCATCAAGACTGCCATTACAGGAAGTCTCTAGGCATTAAACTGTTACATTATACTGTTTTTATTAAGTATAAAGATAAACTATGCTTACTGTAAAAATTTTTAAATACAGATATACAGTTTAAAACAGTAAAAGCAGTAACTTCTCCCTCCATACCATGTCTCCTCACTCTCTTTCCAGTCCCTGGACTCATGCAAAGAAAACCACTCTTGTCAACTTAATGTATGCCATCTCACTCTTGTCTCGAGAGATTTAGAAATATGTTTGTATATATATTAAAAAACATATAAGTAGGCTCATGCTATATTTTTACTCTTCCTAATTTCTCTCTTACAGAATAATCTTAATTTTTAGTTAGCTCAATGCTAAATAACAAGAGTTAACATTTTTCAAGTTCTTATCTGTAATAAGTAATGCCTTCATACAAGTAATATGTTATTTCATTTGCTTTTTACCACAAGCTTGTGAAGTCGATATTATTATCCTCCTTTTACAGGTCAGGAAAGTGGGTTTCAGGGAAGTGAAACAGACCCTGTTTAACAGACACTGTTAACTTGGGCTTTTAAAAAATTTATTTGAGGGCGCCTGGGTGGCTCAGTTGGTTGGGTGACTGCCTGCAACTCAGGTCATGATCCCGGAGTCCCGGGATGGAGTCCCACATCGGGCTCCCAGCTCCGTGGGGAGTCTGCTTCTCCCTCTGACCTTCTCCTCTCTCACTCTCTCTCTCAAATAAATAAATAAAATCTTTAAAATAAATAAATAATTTATTTGATTAAAATAGTATCATCTTAATTCCTGTCATTAGCAGAAAATAAAAAATTTCTGCCATTCACAAGGCAGAAAATGAAAAAAAACACTATTTTGAAAATTATTTCTTTCCCTGACTTAAAACAATGTAAGATATGTGAGAGAGCGAAATGAAATTTACAATTTCATTTTGGAGCTAAAGCGAAGAGCTTGAAATCTAACTTACCACTGGTGCTCTGACAGGTTTGCAAAAACCAAAATATCTTCGAATTTCTCTTGGTGAAGCCCTAGTCTTAGCTGTCATTTTTAAAAACCGGAGTGATTTGACACCACCCCTAGGGCAACCCCGTAGTGGGAAAACTGCGAAGTGTGCACCAAGCACTACTGGTATTAGAGGAGCTCTGCGATCTCACAGGCACAGCCCTGCACAGGCAGGCGGAACCAGGACTTTTGAGTGGCCTCCGGGCGGTGGGCGCCAGCACTGCCAGAGGGCATCTCGCGGTACTTGCCCGAGCACTTCCGGGAGGCATCTCAACGCTCTAGCAAGCACTTCCGGGTGGCACGTGGCAGCAGCCAAGACTCTTCCGCGCGCGTGGTAGTGTCGTTGGCACCGCAGGAATTGGCGTAGGCCTGTGCCATGGCATCTCGGTATGACCGGGCGATCACTGTCTTCTCCCCAGATGGACACCTCTTCCAAGTGGAATATGCCCAGGAAGCAGTGAAGAAGGGATCCACGGCGGTGAGCGATCAGTTTCTCCACCATGGCTCCGGGCCATGCCTTCCTCACCCCCCTGCCCCAGCCCAAGGCCCTGATGTAGGGGGTCAGAAAGGGAGTCTCCCACTTGTGAGAATTAATTCGTTCTTTTCTTTTTTTTTTTTTTAAGATTTTATTTATTTGACAGAGAGAGAGAGATCACAAGTAGGCAGAGAGGCAGACAGAGAGAGAGGGAGAAGCAGGCTCCCCGGTGAGCAGAGAGCCCGATGCGGACCTGGATCCCAGGATCCTGAGATCATGACCTGAGCCGAAGTCAGAGGCTTTAACCCACTGAGCCACCCAGGCGCCCTGATTCGTTCTTTTTATCAAGAGAGATGCCCTTTCTGAAATTTGGGCTGGAAGTGGCGGGATAAAAATTGGTAGATTTCATAGTTGTGCCGCTGCTTTTGAAGAACCGTAGCTACAGACACAAAACTAGGGTGTGAGTGGAAGCCTTGATTTTAGAAGAGATATTAATGCTGTGTCTAACAATAAGGGAAGAAAAAACTTCAGCAAGCCAGTAAAAGCCTTCCCGGATGCCTATGATCTGCTTCCTCGGGAATCCACAGTTGCGTGGAAAAGTAACAGTTCCTTCATGTGGGTACTGTTGTTTAATAGTAATTACATTAAAAATGGGCCATGCCTGCCTCCTGAAATGGGACAAATCAATGTAAGATTGAATCTGCTGGCGAAGAAATGGTCAAAAACGCTAAGCCGGTTACCACACACTTCCACCTGTTAAAAGTAATTGTCCTAAGATTTTCACCCAAATATTTGGCAGTCTTTTAGAGGCTGTAGGCCCCAAGAATCTCCGTTCTTTTGCCACTCTTTTGTTTGTTTGTTGTTCAAATAATGCTGGAATTCTTTGAGAAATAGTACCCTGTTTAAGTATCCACATTTCTGAAAACGTAAATACTCAGGGTAGCAGTAATACTCCTGACGAGTTTTAATTACATTTAATAATCATAGTGATTTATAAAAATTAAAAAGGACAAAATTGCTATGGTGACCAAGATTTATTACCCCAAATCTTCTAAGTCCTAACCTATGAGTTTAGAAGGGTACAATTTATTATTTTTTTTAAAGATTTTATTTCTTTGCCAGAGAGAGAGAGCACGCCCAAGCAGGGGGAGCAGCAGGCAGAGGGAAAAGCAGGCTCTCCATTGAGCAGGGAGCCAGATGCAAGGGACCTGATCCCAGGACCCTGGGATCATGACCTAAGTGGAAGGCAGAGGCTTAACTAACAGCTACCCAGGCATCCCTGAAGGATACAATTTTTTTAAAATCTCTCGAATTTCATGAGCATGTTTGTTGTGTATTTTGGAAATTGAAACAGGTATGAGAATACACCGTGCATTTCTGAGTCTAGCAGTGTCTCTGTTTTTCCTCACTTTCCATACCAACTTAGTTATGGAAGGAAATAATTCACTTTTATTGTAAATCTATCAAATGTAAAGTGGTAAAAAAATAACACTAGAAAGAATCTTATCATTTTTTAAGTATTTTTCTATTTAATTGGGCCCTCTAGTTTTGCTTCTGTTTTATAAGTAATTTTTTTAGAATTGTAAATTTAAGAAAAGCCTGATGTAGCTTAAACCAAAAGGGTACCATTTTGATAAAAACAAAAAGTTATATAATCCCCAGCAAGGCATGAAGCATATGGTTAGAAAATAATGCCCAAGTTTTAGAGCCTAAAATAAAGAAAGTAATGGGAGAAGACTGGGGTGTAATAAGAAGCCACATTGGCTCATTTAAAATGTTTTAAGAATGCTGTAGAACTGATTGATAGTTCCTTTGTAATGAGCTGTAAAAGGGTAAGGATATAAAAATACCTATAGTGGGCACTTTTAAAGATACATTGGAAGGATGAGACAGGTTTTGTCTCAGGTTTCTGAAATTATAATTTGCATCTTTGTATGGAGTTGTTCATTGTGTTTCCTTGAGGGTGCTGTGACCTTTTATGTGGGGTAAAGTTTATAATGTCACTTGTTTATTAAAGTATGTCACAAAATATTCTGCCTGTAAACAACATTTGTTAATGATGACTTGCAAATAAGCCAGAGTTGACCAGTTTTGACCAGTATGTGGATGCAATATTATTTAGTAATACGAAAAGTTAAAGGGACCACAATTAGAGACTTGGGTTCTACTTCTTTTTTGGTGATTATCTTATAGCATGAAGTGAGGCAAGAGGCCTGTTTTCTTTTTGCTTTAGTTCCCTTTTCTATAAATGAAAAATATGTTTGAATAACATTTTGGAGAGGTAATACCTTTCTTCTTAGGGAAAAAACAATGAATCCTTTACAGTATTCCCATGAAAAAGGTAAGATTTATTACCATTCCTCATTCTGTCCTTTCCCTGACCCCAAACTGTTTCTAGCTCCATCTTTCCTGCTTTTTCCAATCTTAGCTTCACGTTCTGGCCATCACTGTCTTCCATAATCCTTATCCACCCTCTTTAATTAAAGGGGCAGCTTCTTGGTTTTACTCATATATGTTTGTGGGTAGAGGAGAAAACACCTTTATTTATGCCACACTCCGCCTCATGTATCCTCTGAGAATCTCTGCACATTTCTTCTCCTTGATGAAGCCTTCTGGATCTGCTCCAGCCATCGTGACTCTTATTCTTTTTCTGGACTTACAATCTGTACCACGTAGCATTATAGAGTATCTGCTATTTGGCTTGATATTCACTTTAATTTCACGTATGTTCAATGGTCTTCTCACACCAACTGGATAGTAAGATCTTTAAGAATCTAGGTAGCATAGGGATGCCTGGGTGGCTCAGTCGGTTAAGTGTCTGGGTTGGGGATTGAGTGTCACGTCTCATGTCAGGCTCCTTGCTCAATGGAGAGCCTACTTCTCCCTCTGCCTGCAGCTTCCCCTGCTTATTTATGCTGCCTCTCTCCCTCTCTCTCTCTGACAAATAAATAAATAAAATCCTTTAAAAAAAAGAAAAAGAATCTAGGTAGCATAATTCCTTTTGTATTTCTACCACATGATACTACAGTGGAGGGGCAAGGTAAGAAGTAAGCATTTAAGTAATATTTCTTCTGTACCAATTATTTTATGTATGTTATGTAATGTTAAGGATAGTATTTACTCCCCTTTTTATATGTGTGGAAACTGATTCAGAAACTTTGATAGTTTGTTGAAGGTAACCAGCTAGAAAGTGATGAACCCATGTTCACACTTAATTTTTTCTAGTTCCCAAGCCTCTGCTCTTTGCATTGTGTCATGCAATTAAATATTTGTATAATAATTAGCTATCATATCATGAATATGGAAGCCAGGTATATATCACACAAGGCAACTAACTTCTTTAAGCTATAGTTTCTTTAATAGTAAAATAGGTACCAAAATAACACCCGCTTCATAGGGTTGATGAGGGAGTTAAATGAGGTAATAAGACTCGTTAAACATCTTTCACGGTGTCTGGTTCACAGCAGGTATTTAATGAAAGATAGATATTATTATTTACTATCCCTTCGTTTTCACTTTTCCTTTCACTTTTGTCTGTGATTATTCTAGCACATTCATTTCTTATTTCAAGACATTTTTGTTGAACACTTAACGTATGCCAAACACAGTGCTGGGTCCTAGGGTTTTAGAATAAGTAAGATAGATTCACTCCCTGTCCTCAGAGAGCTTACTATCTAGCAGGAACATTAGATGATTAAGTAAATAGTCCTAACAAGGCCTAAATGAGTATTATGATGGGGAGAGAGTGGGGTAGTATGGGAGCTCTAGGTGTTAGGAAGCTTCTCCAGAGGAGGTAATATTTAAGTAGACACCTGAAAGATGAATGATAGGTTGAAAAATGGGAAGAAGGAAGAGTATATGTTACACAAAGGAGATAGCCTGTGAATTCCAATCAGCAAAAGACAGCTATATTCTATGAATTGGAAGGCATTCCAGATTGCTGAAGCTATATAAAACCAGGAAGAGAGAAAGTTAGAAAGAGGGGCTGGATCATAGAATGACTTTAAGGAAATAAGAGGCTTTGAAGGGTTGTAATGTGTCTGTTGTCATTCCCTAGATTATTACTGATCTATTCTATTAACAGTTTACATTTGACCAACGACAGAGGTACTCATGTGACCCAGGTAGAATCATTCATAGTTTCTATCTTCCTGGACACAATGATGACCATGTGACTGAAATCTACCCAATGTAAGTCCATCCTTAGGACTTTTTAAACTAGGGATAGCTGTAGCTTTTTTTTCTCTGGGACAGCTGTTGGGATGCGTGTCTAAGATTGTCAGTGGCATCTTTTTTTTTTTTTTCTGTAAAAGAGTAAGCTCTGTATTGAGAGAGCAAAGAGTAAATATTACAGTCCCTGGATCTTTCTGTTCCAAACCCAGCTCTGTGCTGTCTCAGTTTGCTTAGTGAGAAATGCTCCTTACTAGTACAAGTTTTTAAGTAGAGGAATGCCACATTCAGATTTTCTTTTTTCTTTTTTTCATGTTTTTATTTTTCAAAGATTTCTCAGACTCCAGTGTGGTCAGTGGATTGGATCATATCAAGAGTGGAAGTAGGGAAACCACATAGGAGTCTATGAAGCAATCCAGATGAAAGATAATAGTTTTTACTAGGGTTGGGACAGAAAGGAGAATAAGGCAGATTCCATATAAACTTTAATGGTATAGTTGAAACAATTTGCTTATTATTTAGATGGTATTGAGGGTGGGGGAAGGAGAGTAAAAGGTACTGAAGAGGGAGGAGTCAAAGATAGTGCCTCTGCTTCTGGATTTAGCCTCTTAGTAAATGCCCCTGCCACTTTCTGAGGGAATATGAAGCTCTAAGTTTGACTGGAGGATTGAGGTTTGGACTTGTTGAGGTTGAGGTGCTATGGAAACTATGGTAGGTAGACTCTAAAATAACCTCCAGTGATCCCCATTTTCTGGTGCTCATGCCCTTGTATAATCCTCTCCCCTTGGGTATGGGCTGAATCTAGTGACTGGTTTCTAGGACTTCGGATAGGCAAAAGTGATGGGATGTCACTTCAGAGGTTAAGTTACAAAGAGATGCTGACGTATGTCTTGCTTATCCTCTTTCATTCTCACTTGCTTATTCTTATGGAACATAGCGGCCATTTTTAGTTGCCCTGTGGAGGGTCCTATGTAGCCAAGAACTGAGATCCTTAGTCCCAACAATGAGTGAGGAACTGAATCTAACAGCCACATGAGTGAACTTGGAAATGGATCCTCCCTCATGAGCCTTGAGAGGAGTGTAGCTCTGGAGGGCAGTGATACCTCATTGTGGTTTTAAATTAGTCATTAAATGACTAATGATGTTGAGCAGATTTTCATGTGCTCATTTGCCGTCTACATGTCTTCTTCAGTGAAATGTTTTTCATGTCTTTTTTTCCATTTTCTAACTGGATTGGTTTTTCTACTGTTGAGTTCTGACAGTTCCTTATATGTTGTAGATTCTAGTCCTTCATCAGATAAGGGGTTTGCAAATATTTCCTCTATCTCTGTAGCTTGTCTTTTCATCCATTTCACATGGACTTTCATAGAGTTAAGTTTGTAATTTTGATGAGACCCAGTTTAACAGTTTTTCCTCTTATGAATCATATTTTTTGGTGCCAAGTCTAAAAACCCTTTGCCTAGGTCCCCAAATTTTTCTCCTGTGTTTTTCCCTAAAAGTTTATAGTTTTTCATTTTACATTTTAACCTATTACCTGTTTTGAGTTAATTTTTGTGTATAGTGTGAGGTATAGATTAAAATTCATTCTTCAGTGGAGTATTTTTTTTAAGATTTTATTTATTTATTTGACAGAGAGAGAGCACAAGCAGGGAGAGCAGCAGGCAGAGGGAGAGGGAGAAGCTGGCTCTCCACTGAGCAAGGACCCAGATGTGGGCTTGATGCAGGGCTTGATCCCAGGATCCTGGGATCATGACCTGAGCCAAAGGCAGAGACGTCCAACCGACAGCCACCCAGGCGCCTCTTCAGTGGAATATTTTAAAATAAATCCCAGATAATAAGATATTTCATCATTTCAATAAAGTTGTCTCTTCAGACTATTATCATTCCTAATGAAATTGACAAAAACTCCTTAATACTTTATAATAGTCTACATTCTGATTTTCCTCATTGCTCACAAAAAGTCTTTTTGTAGTGTTGAGTCTGAATCTAAAGTCTGTAGTGTGCTTAACCCTTAGGTATCTGTTTTATTGTTGAACAGCATATCCTCTTTTTTCATGGCTTTGACTTCTTGAAGAGACTGGGTTAATCGTTCAGTGGAGCATCCCACTTTTTAGATTCCTCTCATTGTTTTCTTGCCCTCAGAGATACTACTATTTGGAGAGACAAGTGTAATGAATAAATAAATAAGTATAAATGTGCTGACTGAAAGAATAGAATGGGTTGTTTAAAGAATAATAGAGACGGACTCCTTGAGGTGAAATTGAAATTGAGACTTGAAATAGGAAGAGAAGCATTCCAGGCAGAGGGAATATTACATGTGAAAGTTCACAAGAGGGAAACAGAATTATACTTAAAAGTCTTGAAAGAAGATAATGTGGCTAGAGTTTGGTGAATAACAATGACACACTACTGGAGAAACAGGCAGGAGCTAGATCATGCTCAACTTTACAGGCAAGACTAAAAAGTTTAAATTTCTAAGTGCAGAGGAGTGCTGTGGAAGGATGTTCAAATGGAGAGTAGTCTGACCCTACTGATGTTTTTAAATGCTCACCCTGGAAGCCTTGTAGAGACTAGATAGCAGTACAGGATTGGGGTGAGAGGATGGAGAGGCAGTGAGCAGAGGTAGAAAGTGGAAAACCTACTAGGCTATGTAGTCACATGTAGTCCAGGCAAGAAATGATGGTTCCTTGTATTGGAGTGTTGATGGGAAGCTGGATAACTTTTGTAGGTAAAAATGGACAAAAACAAGGTAATTGATTGGAAATGGATAGTGTGAGAGGAAGAGCTATACAGGATAACAACTGGGTTTTTGGCTTGGGCAGTGGAATGGATGGTGACTCATTTTCTCAGATGATTCTGCCGGCCAGTTTTGTAGTCTGTCAGGAGTCTTGAGCAATGGAAACTTAATCAAGGTGAAAGGGCTCACAGTGACTCCCAACCCACTGGCTGAAACCCGACAGGCCCATCAAGCAACCCATCTCAAAATATCCATAGGACATAACTACCCAGTGGGTTACTTACAATCAGGCAGTAACCAAAAAAGGGAGAATTCCATACATCCCCATATCTCCTCACCTTCCCCCTTTATTTTTTTTTTGTTCTTTATTTTATTTTATTTTTTAAAGGTTTTATTTATGTATGTATTTGAGAGAAAGAGAGAGAGAGAGAGAAAGAGAAAGAGAGCTCAAGTAGGGGGGAGGGCCAGAGGGAGAGAAGCTCCAGCAGACTCTGTGCTGACCGTGGAGACTGACGCAGTGTTCAAATCCACCATCCTGAGATCATGACCTGAGCTGAAATCAAGAATTGGATGCTTAATCAACTAAGCCACCTAGGCATCCCTTATTTTATTTATTTTATTTACTTTTTATGTAGGCTCCATGCCCAGTGTGGGGTTTGAACCCTGAGATAAGAACTTAGCTTAGATCAAGAGTTGGACACTTGAAAGACTGAGCCACCCAGGTGCCCCCTCACATTCCCCCTTTAAATACAGCCCCTACCCACTGCCTCCTGGCAGACAACCTCTCCTTTGCTGTCCTGCCCACTTCTCCATTGTGGTGTGTTCAGTAAACTTCTGCCTCCTTTGTTCTGCTTCAGGTGAATTCTTTCACCACTTGCACCACTGGCTTCTACACAGTTGTCACCCCATATTTGGGGACCCCCATTGCATCGGGAGAGATACCACAAGTTTATGATACTTTTAACCCAAGTTAGGAAATAGTCACAAATAGTCTTCCTGCTTTTTAGTGTTGTTTTTAACTAGGTGTGGATGTTGAATTTTATCAAATGCTTCTGTAGTTTTATTTTATTTTATTTATTTATTTTTTATTTTTTAAAGATTTTATTTATTTATTTGACACAGAGAGAAATCAGATCACAAGTAGGCAGAGAGGC